>JAPEVF010000218.1:9704-67801 GCA_029747585.1 Pleurotus djamor | reverse complement strand
ATTATGAGCTCAACTCATCATGGAAACGATCAAAGAGCTTCGTATCATGGTCAGGAGCGCAGAATGGAGATCAGCGTGTCGGAGCCTAAGTTCAGTCTGTCCGTTGCCTTCTAAATTTGTGAATTCATTGCGTCATCAGGGTGCCTGAACGGAAGCAAATCCAAGACATCGCCACCGAGCCCCGATCCAAAACAGTCTTGCTCACGGACAGAGTATGCACACATTTGGAGTCCAAAAAAGCGTGTATATACGATTGGAATGTGGTGCTACTACATATACTACCCTCCTGGTGACTGCATCCTGTCAATCCACTTTGCAAAACTATAGACATAGGGAAACCAGACTTCCCCTCACTGACGTCATGAGACCCAAAAAGAAATGGCAGGCTCGATCACCGATCACCGATCAACATACCGGAACTGAGTTCTGCGTAAGAAATAGACGTCTGCACAGAGGAAACTGCTTACCGAACTCTGCTAGCTCGAAAAACAATCGAATAGGCTTATCCCCAAGCCTCTGCCACCTGTCCCTATCTTCCGAACTGTACGGCCAGACCTCGTCGTGAGATGCGCGATCGCGGAGATGAATTGTCAAACACATCCATCCATCCCTCCCGTACGCGCGGATTGTGGTGTGCTTATGTTCCTTGCTCTTGGGCTCACTACAGAAATGAGAATCGTAACCGAGCGCGAAACCTTAGTACTCACAGTAAAGCGACAAATTGGACGTCTTCGAACATCGCTTCGTGTCTTGAGATCGCCGTCAAAAGTAGCTGTTTCGCCACCCTGTTCCCGATTTCGAGGTGACGACGCATGTATAGCTTCGAGTAGAATCTTCGGAGACTCCGTCCGGCTCTCCACGCATCCGCTCCCTGCGGTTTGGACTTGGCGACACGCGTCACTAATCATTAGGTCAGTCAGAATGTATTACATAGAAGAACATCACTTGCTACTTGGTCAATGGTATAGCCCTAACGACGAATCGTAGTTGGAGGATCTACGGGAAGCTCAGAACGCGTAGAATCAGACGGTATGCAGACCCGCGGACCTAATAGCGTAGTAGGTCGCCAAGTAATCCCTGGTGACTTGCGTTTCGTTCGTAGGATGAAAGGTCGATGAATTCGACGCTTATACGCAACGTTGTCCTCGCTTTTGCTTATCTTCTCGCGGACTGAGCACTGAGTACTGAGTCTTAGAGCCAAGAAACGAAAGAGGCAGTACCAAATAGGCGCCGAATCCTCGTTTCTTCCCTCCTTCCCTCCTCCACCAAAGCCATCGGACGTATGATCCCCTCATTAACACGTCGGCCGTACTCAAAAACACCCTTAGAGATCCTTCTCGACCTCCAGCAAAGTTCATTGTCGCCGCGCTACTGGCACGAACGCAATCAAAGTTAGCATCGAGGGCCAGTGCAGTGACGTGCCTTTGGTGGACGTCGACGATGTTGTTGGTGGTCTCCGAAGTACGTGAGACGTTTTGATCAGATCAAAGGGATCACAGGCATGTTCCTTTTCACGGTTAGTGTACGATGCTGCGCACTATACTAACTTGGAACGTTTTCATAGGACTCAAGCGCAGACGCTGATGTTGATTTCGAATGGGTTTGGCTGTGGCAATGGGTGGTATGTGCTCATAACAACCCCGTTCTGATGATTACCATTTTCCCTTGATCATGAATCAGTCCAACCCATCGCGTGTCACCGAATCCCTGGACGTTGAACGTTGAAACGTTGAACCTCCGCCGCTATTCCTCGCCGATGCCACATAGCCTCCATCCTCTTGATTTGGTGGTTCGTTATATGCTTGTTTGAGGTAGGTGGTTTGCGTGCTAACGCTCTGTCACTCATGCTAGCCTTTTCTTTAGTTCTACATCGTCCTCAAAACGTACATCAGTGTCACCCATCCATCTCAACTAGCATCCCGCTCCCTCCTTCATCGTGACCGTCATGCTTCACCGAAGGCTATCTGGTACTCGCACACTGCACGTCCCCCNACATGCGGTGAGACCCCATCCACACCGTCACGCCGACGTGACGAAACAGCTGAAAGACCAGCAGGCCGAGTTGCGCGTTTCGTACGTCGTCCTCATGGACGGACACGGACGTCCAATTGCAATCGATGTCGCTGATGTGCTTTGCACCGTCGAACTGGTCGATTACTGAGCCGCAAGCACCTCATGATCATCGACCTCTGGCCAGCGACGTACGTGTGTCCTCTATCTCGTGTGTATCTGAGTCTAGTTTACTGTCAATTACGAGAGCTGACACTGAGGCCCTGGTCAGGGATCTCTCTTCCTCCTCCCTGAGCTTTGTTGCAATTTGATAGAGCCAAGCGCCCTAAAAAGGCGTTATGGTCTTCACCTATGCGTACAAAAGGCCTGGCTAGCGAACATTGCATGACTGCAGGATGACATGCGCGAGTTTGTGATGTACTATACGTCTTCCCGGATAGTGTTGTCATTGTAGTCTAACGGTTTACCGTCTGAGGTTGAATTTGTTGCGGGCGCCTCGAAGCTTGGTGCTGCTGGTTCGATTCCGGATGCCTGCTTTTTTCCGGCGCCTATGACTGTGCTCATTTTGATCTTATTTTAAATCCGCTCGTTGATCCTATTTCAATTCAACACTGTGTTTGCTCGACGAACCCATCCCAGGCGCATACGTGTCTCATAATGAACATGTGCTAGACTTATTTTGGGCAGATTTAAATTCACAAGCCATGGGTTATTTTGCATAAACTCGCTGTGATTATTTTTTATTGCTTCACGATTTTCTCCGCATCGGCGCAAAATACCCTTGCCGTAGGATCAGTGTGGAATACCCTGAGCACACGTTATTCGCATTTCATATGTGCTCCCAATAAGAGCGACACTCTTATGTTGAGCTTATTTTAAACAAAGCCTTCGGGCTTATTTTGGATAAACACGACAGACAAAGGAAGAATAATCACCGGATGAGCTTTCAATATACTCATTGAACACAATGAAAGCCCATTTTGGTACGATTGTGTGTTTATTTGTAATATGATCACTGTTTGCCTCCCAGGAATACGTCAAGCCGATTTCTGGCACATTTTGAACCCATGACGGGCGTATTTTGTATCTTCTCCTAATATGCCTCCTATAAGCTTTCCATAACCCCCTAAATCATATTGAAGACACATCGTGCGTTTATTTCTTATCTGAATCTCAATCATATCTTGAGCATATTTTAAAGCATATCTTAAATCTTCTTCCCATAAAGCACGCTATCTTATGGTGTGTACAGTTTTTCACTTCCCAAAATATGTTCACAATATGCTACGATGGCTTATTGGATTATGTCAGCAGTGTGACTTGTTGCTGGACCCGCATTTTCTGAGGATGTTGTGTTCTCGATCTCATGGTCCACTTCTTCACGCCGCTCGGGTCGGCTGAGAGTTGGCTGAGAATCTCAAGAACTGCGAACTTTGACGCGAAATGATCATAATGACCTTCCGATTATCCAGACTCGGAGTCTCGGAATCTCCTCGCCTGGTGATTTACTAAACGTCATGTGATGCTGAACTCGCGCGCGATTCACGACACTTGTTATTACGCTTTGCTTTCTTTCTTGCTTCCATCCTTCACATCGACAACTTCTCAAAACCTCGCTTCTCGCCCGCCGCTGCCGCCTCTCGTCCTAGTGCTCTGCATCCTGTCTACGTACCTCAGCATCATCATGGCGCTGGAAACGACTATCAAGAGTATCTTGTTCACGATAAACCAACACGGCCCTAACTATTGGCGGGAACTGAGAGATGTTTATAAGGCGAATTCAGTCGACGACTTGCACAACGCTGCTGGGACTTATACCGAGGACACCCTTCATCGCGCCGAGGAACTCTTCGACACCGCCCTTTCCGACGTGCTTGACCCTCTTCTCGCTATCGGCTCGCTGGACGTTGACTCAGCCGAGGTACGCTCTTCGTCGCCTCCAGCATTCCGCGCCAATCATATCTTCTAACCATTGTTATTCAATTTAGGTAGTCCGACAGGCGCTCTCTTCCGTCGCCGTGAGGGCGGAACTTGGTCGCCGCCTTGATGGACTTGTTCGATACTTTGTGACACCATATGTCTTGGGCATGCTACCAGAAACTCGCCGAATGCCTTCGCCCGAACAGTCCAAGGTCCTTGCGACTGCTTGGATGGCCGTGATTTCTATCTTGGACTCGCTCAACCCAGAATTGACGCTCGATTGGCTAGTCAGAGTGTTGGACCCGTTAGCGCAATGTACTACGGATGTAGGAACTCAAGAACAGTACGCTCGTTTATCCCACTATCATTGTGCTAGATGCTTTATTGACGATATTGAAGGTGGCCTTTCGTGTTATTTGATAACATCCCCCTCGACACGACCAAGCACAACCCCATGGTCTGTCACCTCCAGGAGGAAACCTTTCCCGACGACCTGTCCCATGTAGCTCCAGGCTCCCTACCCTTGACCGATACCAAATATCCCGAAGGTCCTCCGCTAGTCGTCTTTCATCCCCTCCAAGGCCCATACATGAGCCAGAAACCCAAGCGATCTCACGACGATGAACACACCAAAACCTCCGATTCCCGTGCTCAGTCGAAAGATCAAGACACACGCGATGCCGTTAAAGCTCGTCGACTCGCAAATGGGGGGCGAAAATCTGATAAGGCATCATCATGTTCAACTCAACGCAAGTAAAGGCGTTGATTTTGTGTAGCGTGTGGAGCCCTAATGTGCGCTATGTGTGTGATCATCTTCTCCTCTATCATATGTAAAACTAGTTTGTTCGTAATACGTGTACGTGTCAACAGTATTAGAGGCTACGCCTGCGGTCTCAATTTCCGAACCTACATCCCCTTCAAACCGACATTGTCAGAGCCTCTATCATCGGATACTTCGTTGCGCGAGTTCACATTGACTGGCATGATGATGTTGAACCTACAGAAGCAATTGTGATATCAGAGGCAGGAAATCAAAGAGGCGAACAAGTGGTTCCTTACTTGATTCCTGCCCCACGTAAGACTTGGTTGGCGAACAGTAGAGGAGCGAAGGTGACTTTTCGCATGACCTTGTGAAACATGACCCGGTCCCTGAGCCAAAGTTTGGCTGTCGCCACGAGAAATACAGAGGGAAGTTTCTCTTCAGACAAAGTCCCTTTGGTAGCCTTGTCCAGCCCAGTCCAACGGACGATAAGATTCGTAACACGCCGACAACCAGCAAGTCCACAAATTGCCTGTAAAGAGGTTAATGAAACAAGTTAGCACTGAATTGGGAAGAAGTGGACGCACGGTGTTCAATTCCGAGCCACCTTCCTCGACTGAGCGGTGACTGGGGAAGAAGGAGTCGCACCGGGTGACCAAGGCCGATCTGTAAAGAAACATGCCGAGTTGAACCAGCGGTCTACAAGACCCGATGACTTGGTGGGCGTTGTTGAACTGCATTGGCTCATCCTCCTTGGGAATCCTAAGATGCTCGAGAGAAGCGTGAAGGAAGCTGTATGCGCGTGATTTCATGAGCTCGAAGAGTTGTTGTTCGTATCTGGGTGAGATTTTATTGTAGTCGCTCTGGCGAAGTGTATTGACAAGCGTTAGGTAAAACTTGGAGCCGTAAGAAGGCGGTTGAGCATTGAAGTCGTCCAGAGCGAACGGGAGTGTTGCGTCGATGAGATTATGGTACTGCGCAGCAACCCTATCCCATGTATATCTCTTCGAAGAATACCAGACTTTCGCCTGATAAGTGTTGGCAAGGACGACGATCTCCTTGGTTGTGGTAGGCAGTGGGGTGTTGGACGTCCGACTCTCGATTCGGCCAAGCGTCCAGTCTTTCGTGTATAAAACAGTCAAGGCCTGTATGAAAGTCAGCCGTTAGAAGGCCGAAGACGGCGCATATACTCACCTCGTAGCAAGCGTATCGCTGTTCATCAGTCAAAGACTGAATCTGCTCTTTGGTCGTGCCGTCGGGATCCATGCCATCCGAGTTCGAAGGAAGCAAGAACAAAGAGCGGTAGAGTACGTCGGCGATATGAGCAGCATGCACCACAGACCCAACGTGACTGAGAACCTCGTTCTTGGCGGGGTCTGCAAGCTCCCCAATAGCTGTTTGATTCTCGGTGATGCGAGGGTGATGTGGAAAAGAGCGGATGGGAAAAGAACGTGATTGTAGATATTCCTCGAATTTAGTAGATCGGTTAGCAGAGCATCGTTGACGTTTGCTATCGGAATTGCTCTGTGAGTTTGGGAGCTGGCGTTTTTTCGTTGCACTCGAGGATGCCTGAGCCTGAGACTGAGACTGAGGAGACGAAGCCATGTCAAAGTTTGAGTGGGTCGCCGAGAGAGCCAAGGATTTCGCAGGTGGAGGTAGTAGTGAAAGAAGGATTAGAGTCGTTTTGCTAAGCAGTTTTGGCCTTTTTCCCGAGCAAGGTGGAGCAGATCTCGCACAACTTTTGAGCAATGGAGCAATTTGGAGTCAGCACGTCTCTATCCTCCCCTCGACATATCGGTCAGTTTCCAGCCTCTCTCGCCATGGAATCTTCCCATTCAACTTGCTCTCTCAACGTCGCCTCCCTAACCAACTCTGATATCGCGTCAAATATCATTGATCATACCCCCGTAACCTCCCTTTCGAAGTTTTATGAGAGAAGACTAAATGGGTAAAACACCTCCACTTCTGATCGTGCAAGTTTCGTGCAAGGCTTGGCGGTTCCTGTGTTAACAGAATCCTTAAAAACCTCTTAGCAAAACGACTCTAATGAACGCGCCCAAATAACTGAGCCATTTTTGGGTCCGTCCACTCGATAAATCGTATCAAAGGCCTTACGAACACTGCCCAATTAAACAATTGTCAATGAGTGGTCCGAATCACTAGTCACAAGCCGCTAAAAGTACCTATGGCCAACACTCCTCACCATAACTTACTAGAGCCGAAGCTTCACTCAGTATCTCCTCAAGTTCTTCCGTCATCCAGTCATCTTTGAAGGCATGTACGATTATTTCGTCGCCCCGCCTGTGGATGTGGATACAACATTCGAAGCGTTCAGGGTGCACCCAAAATCCTTGATGGTGATGCCACAAACACCACTCCAATTCGCGACAGCACAAAGCGAGCTCTCGCGTCCGTTCAAGTATGTTCGGTACCTCTTCGAACGTGTCGTCGCCAAAATCCAATGCTAGGCAAACACTTCGCAGCTTGGTCAGCTTAGAGAGGCGTTGAAATATGTCGTCCTATTGAAAGAAGTAATATTCAACAGGAGAGTCGGATACATGCAAAAGGAGGGCGAACTGACCAAGTCATCAGCAAGTAGGAGAAACGACGGCCCCGACAAAGTCAAATCGGATACATTCGAGAAAGCATCAATGATCGGGGTGACATCTTGTGCTTCGATTTGTTCTTCAGACTCGATAAACAACGAGAGGGTTTGGAGCGTGTGTGTGGACTTCGAAAGCAATGAATGAATGTAGAATGTGGTTGGCTCCTTCATACAATCAACATTCCACATAGCACCAAACGATTTCAGAGCAGGAAAAGTGGGATAGTCAGCGGCTTGGATGTCGGACGGCGTATGTGATGATGTGCGTGATTCAAGCTCCAGGAAGACTTCTTGAAGAAGTGTGCCTTCAGCGGATGTGCATATGTCTCGCAAGACATCGAGTACATGGTCTTGATAATTGGAATCATAGATTTCGGCGGATAATGAAGTTGCGGATGGGAATAGCGACGCCCAGTGCTCGTAGATTCGATACGAGCCCCTCAATGTGGGCGTCTTGGACTTCAAAATCCAGAGTTCTCTATAATATCGGACAAGATAGAGAGACTTCAAGCACGACAATGAAGTCTACAACGTCTGTACGAACCGTGTCGCGCGTTTCACCGCCACGGGTATATTGACCAGCTCTTCCTCATTCAAGAGGCTTGGAATCCGTACCCTGTAGAGCAAGGCAGGCAGAGCAGCGTCTCGAAATTTTTTGCAAGTCAGGCTGAAGTTCAACTTGTCTGCGAAAGTGAGAAGTTCGACGATGATCGACAAGAGCTCAGGCGGAAGTTGGCGTTGAGTCATTGGGGGAGTCCACGGCCGGGTGCGGGCCGGATCACGGGCAAAGGCTCCAAAAAAGAGTAAACAGGGGTACTCCTAGTGTGGCTAGAAACCTCTAGAAACTCGGAATTACCATTGGTAGAGACGGAGAGCATGCAAAGTATGTGAGGGTTCAAGCTTATTCCAATATTCAAATTTCATAGGTACTTTCTAGAACCTCCATCCATCAAAGGTGATAGTGCCAAAGGTTGCGAGCTGGGGGGAAATGACTACGGATTCCTGACGAGTAACTGTCGTGATAGCAGGCTCCCCAGATCCTTCACTTCTGCCCTCGCGACGGTCAATTGTGATATGATACTTTCGCCACTCTCGAGCCTCACTGACTGGACTCGTCCATATGCAGCAACTAAGCTTTGGACAGACTCCAGTCAAGCTTTGAACATTTTCGAGCATCTTGTCATCATCGTGGTACCACGAATTTGCAGAGGTGAGGCAGAGTTTTTGAAGACGCGGTAGCCTTGAGAAAGACTTCTGGAACTTCAAAGATTGCTATGTAAGCTGAATTACCAACGTATCGACCCGAAGACCCACCATGGCGAGCGAGAATGACCCGAATCCTAGTAGAGATAGTTGAGAGACATGGGATAATTGAGGTATTACGGTGCTCAGATCCGTATGCAAGAAATGATTGGCATTGATAGCGAGTGTGAAGTTCCTCAAACTTTCCTTGCACCGATCGACCATGGCAGCCACGTAGGACTCGGAAGGTCTGGGCAGGTTCGGCTCTATGTCCCAAATTATGGCCAGAGACTTCAGAGGGGGTAATGGGGGAAGGGATCTCGGTGCAGTGGGCATGGTATCATAGCGACGAGCGATGAGAGTGAGTTTAACCGACTCAAAAGATAGCTTGGAGATGCATTGGAGAATTGTTCGCAAATCTCGAAGGATATGGAGGGAGAACCGAGCGTCGTTGAGGAAAATGTTTAAGGAGGTTAGACAGGGGAAAAGACGGAGCTGGGCGCGCAAGGCGTGCTTCGCATTGCTAGGGAATCGAGGTATTCCGTGGAAATATTCCAGCGTAATATGCCTAAAAACATTCATAGCCACGTTGGACCGTGTCGGTCAGCCCACCCGAGCTACTTAGAGTATTTACGCACCGTGTAGCATCCTTCACAAACCAAACTGAGCTTGTAAGTTCGCTCAAGTTTGAAGTATGGGTGAGACGGTCAGAGGCGCGGATCCTATTGAACAACATAGGAATGACGGTGCGGCGATATGCGCGGCAAGTGATGCTAATTTCCTTGATATCTCGAAGTCGCAAGTAATTGGTTATCAAGTAGACCAGCTCTGGAGGCAAAGAATGAAGCCCCAACTGCAAGGGACCAGCAACGCCGTCGAGTTCCATCATGAACGAGGCAGAGCCAGTGAGGGTGAGTGCCTGGTGTGGTCGCGCAGCCGCATGAGACTGTGCATTTGCCTTTCATAAGTAAGACATCCTGCCCCGAAGGCTATGTACTTACAAGACTCAAACATACTTACCACCATGATGGACTGCCACGCGTCGGACGTTTCAGTCTCCGATCTCAGGGAGTCCCTTCGGGGGAACGGTCGAAAATGAGAAGTATGGCCAAAGTATGGTCATTGGAAGTACTGACATCCTTCCACAGGACCTAAATAGCGCGTCGACGGCCTACTACTGGGCTTATCAAATGATTCGGCGGATGGTTTGGCAAGCAGAATCATCCCGCGGAAGATGGACCCTCCGGACCGGGCCCGTTTTCTGGTCGTCAGACTCCCTCGCCGTGGCATAACCCCGCACCGCTCTCTTTCCCTTTCCCCCATATACTCACACAGACATAGTAGAGTTTGGCTCAATGAAAGCCCTTTACTATCATCGAGTAAGCACTGATTTCTACAGATTCAAGAGGTCGTCTGACCACTTCTGAATCTCCAACCTAGCCCCGGGATTTTGAGGTGACAGACGTACCGATCCCTCAGATAGCCGATGATGAGGTTCTGATCAAAGGTGTGCAATGGGCTTTCGTTTCAAAAGAGCTCCATATTGATGACTATTTAACCGTAGTATCGCTCTGTGGTATGAACAGTGACTTCATTTGTCTAACGACCACTTATTACCCGGCCTGTTGATACAGGATCCTGTGGAACCGATCTACACATGTATGTTCCCTAGTCGCATATTGAATCTCAAGCACTCAGTGATATTCAATAGATCTGAAGGAGAGTTCATCGCAGAATTTCCTGTTTGTTTCAATCCGCCGTGTCGACATTAGACTCGCATGACAACCCTCTCGTAGCTGATACCGGGCCACGAGGTTGTGGGGGTCATTGAGCAGGTGGGGAAGTCGGTGAAGGAATTTTCACCTGGAGATCGGTGCGTGGCGGATAACAGCATCACGGTAAGTTTGTCGGGGCCTCAGACATTAGATTCTGCTTCTTATTTAATTCGAGTAGTGCGATAATTGCTTTTATTGCCGCCGAGGCAACCCTCTTCTCTGCGAAAACTTCGCTAGTAGAGGTGTCACGATGGCCGGTGGTTTTGCGGAGTACGTAGCGTTGTAAGTTATGACCGCCTGTCGTTCTTGGTGCCGAAGCTAAAAAAGGGAACGATCTAAACAGCGAGGCTAAGAAGGTATACAAAATCCACAATCTCACAGATGAAGAGGCCATACTGGTTGAGCCCGCTGCTTGTGCAATCCATGGCATGGATAGGCTGAACGCTAGTGTCGGTGTAGAGGCCCTCATCATTGGAGCAGGACCAACAGGTGCGACTGAGTTCCCCCAGACTTGTTGCGTGGAACGAGACGTAACGCGGTGACTGTAGGCCTCATACTCGCCCAGTTGCTCAAGCTGAACGGCGCCTCCAAGGTAGTCATCGCGGCCAACAAAGGAATTAAGACACAAATTGCCAAAGATCTCAACGCCGGAGATGTCTATGTTGAACTCGACAGGACCGATCCTGAGCCTCAATGGAAGCAGCTGAAAGAGGACAATCCCTACGGGTTTGATGTCGTGGTCAGTAAAGCTATTTTAGTGAACAGAATAACTCACGACTGAAGTCGAATTATCTAGATTGAGGCAACTGGTTCGGAGCGTGTCGCTAATGATGCCATAAATTTCGTCCGCCGAGGGGGCACCCTGATGATATATGGTGTGTACGATAATTCAGCTCTTGTGCATTGGCCACCGTCAAAGGTAAGTGGGCGTTGTTAGAGCGTTATCTATTGTGATGAACACTGCTATGCATTCAGATATTCGGCGATGAAATCAAGGTCTGTTAAAATGCTCAATTCGAAACCGTGAAGCTAACTCAATCAATTATTGGTTAGATTATCGGTTCCTTTGCCCAGGTCCTTTGCTTTCCTCGGGCTGTTGCTTACCTAGATAGCGGGAAGATCAATGTTAAAGGCATGGTTAGTACCCACCACCTGTATGATTCTTCCATGATCAATGACAACCCCAACGTGACCCAGGTTACGGACGTTTTCAAACTTGAGGACTACGACAAGGTCCTGGCCAAGATGAAGGAGAAGAGCGCGTTTAAGCTTGCAGTGAAGCCAAACTGAGAGCATAGGTACGGTGGGGTAATTGAGATCTATTGACAATCCTTTGTTGGCATGAGGCCAGATGTCTAAGCGTTCAAAGAGGCCAACGATTCCTGAAGAAGCTCCACAGCTACAGCTGCTGATCCCCATGAGGAGCGAAAACCACGCCCGGCATGTCTAAGCAAATGGTGAATCGTGATTCAGGGCGTCAACTTCAGTTCGAGTTGACAAGATTCAACGGAGCCCAACGTACCCATAGTTGTACACAACAGGTATTTTAGTCCCATTCATGCCATTCTTGAACCACTCCACTTCCAACCTGACACCGCCTGTGCGTCCGGGACGAAGACCGCACCCTTCCTCGACGATAAGCGGCTCAATATCATCGATGGTTGGTGTGCGAAATGCTCGTATTTCAGGTGGAGCAAGCTCCGGACAGATGGAAAGGGAACGAGTAAGAATGTCAATAGTTGTCTCTGGGCGAACTTTTGGGTACCTGTCAAAACGGATTAATGCGAGTAGACGTGTTAAGACGGAGGCAACACACCAGTCGCCTGGGACACGAAAAGAATCTGGCAAGACGACCTGTTGCAAGAGGGACCGGTTAAACATGGTTACTTGTCCAGCCAGTAAAATGACATACGTCTCCACTCCGCCTGGGTACGATATATGTCCCAACTGTGTTCCCCAGCAAAGCCATCCCAGAACGAACCCATGGCGCGTGGATTATCACTGTCTGCCCTCGGATAGGATGAACAGCTTTGTCCTCAACGCCGCCAAGAGTCCTCGCTCCCAGACCAGTACAAACAAATATCGCGTCGACCTCTGAACTAGGGGTATCTTTCGAGGTAGAAAATACCTTTGCCCCACCCTCGATGATTTGATCAATGTGCTGAATGAATGCTCGTTCAATCTGGCCTCCAGAGGAAAGGAACTTTGTCATAAGATAATTGACGTAGCGTGGTGCATCGACAGATAATGGGTCAAAGGCGACGCCTTCAACGGCTGAAGGGACGAGGGCCTCTTGCGAGAGGTAGCGGAACTATGAACAAGGAAAGATAGTGAGTGAGCGGACGTCGAGTTAATTCCATCAACGTACACTTGGCATGTCAGAAATGGGGTTTGGTCGAGGCTGCTTGTCCTGATAATGCGCCTCCCAAGCGTGCCGTAAGAAGAGATGCTCGGTTGGAGAACCTGGCTCAGACATTTGCCACATGACGTCAAAGGTGTCCTTGTCTATCTCTGGATAACAATTGAGAATAACGTAGCGAGTAAAAAGACCAACGCACTATTCTGCTGTGTCCCAGGCGGTTCGCTAGGGATGTGAGCTGCAGCCTAGATTACCCAAGCCATTAGAGTCAACGAGGTGAAGAAAGGGAAGGAATGAGCTTACGCCAAAGTGACTCGTGTATCTACTAGATTTCGGGTCAGTAGGGAAGGTTTCTGCGACGATGATAACCTCATAGCCCAGCTCCTGTAGCTTGATGGCGGTAGACAGCCCGATAACACCTGCATGGCGCGACGTCAACAAGGTCACGGCATGGTGTTGGACGACTCACCGGCTCCAATGACGACGACTTGTTTAACTTGTGTAGACATCTGAGGATTTCTGAGAGGACGTGTTAATCAGGCAGGCTGAAAATTCTGGGAACGGGCACTGGGGTTAGAGGGCCCTTACGAGACCAGCTGGGGGACTGTACTTGAGCTTTTTATATTTTCAGAATGCTGTAGTCCTTGGAACCAATTCCGCTGCTCCAACTTCGCGAGCTTATTGTACGGCAGGAACGTTGCCCATCCTAGACCCCCACACACCACAAAGGACCCGAGGTACCTTTCCTTTAAGGACCTTCGCGTCTCTATCCTTTACCCCAAAAAACTCCGTAGGATGGAGAAACGTTCAAAACGGACGGTAGAAAATAGACAACAACGGTCCATCGCTTCAGCCTTTATTTGACGGAAATCCTGAAATATATGATCCAAAGGCGACGTCAAGGTTAAAGCTAGAGTTATCCAACGCACAAGACTGGGTTCGCGAGGGGAGTCCCCCAATTGAATTCTACCGAAAGCTTGTTGAACAACTGAAGCATAGCGACTGTCCAAGAAACGAGGTACTCCCAACCAAGCCACTACACTGGACGAGATAACCAGAAGCACAGGAAGGGGAAGCTCAAGGAAGGCGCAAGTGTATGATGGACCACGTAGCTGTTTGAAATGAGACATGTCGGACAAGTAGAACCAATGGTCAAGTAGAGTATATATGCAGCACTCTAAGGACCAATGGCCAAGGCTTCTTGAAGAAGCTCTACAGCCACAGCCGCTGAACCCCATGACGACTGAAAGCCAGATCCAGCATGACTGAACACAAATCAGACTACATCAAGGGGCTCAAGAATTGTGATGGACGCACCCATAATTATACACAATGGGCAGCTTCACACCGTCAGTCGTTTCCTCGAACCACTCGACCTCCAATCTAAGGCCACCGGTGCGTCCAGGACGGAAGCCACATCCTTCTTCGATGATGATAGGTTTGATGTCGTCGATCGTCGGTGCGCGCTGAGCACGTACTTCTGACGGAGCGAGCTCAGGACAGATAGCCAAGGCACGAGTAAGAATATCGATGGTAGTCTCTGGTCGTGCTTTGGGGTACCTGAAGTGAAGTGACATCAATAATATCGTTCTACTCAAAAGGAGAGAGAGACGCACCAGTCATCGGCAACGCGGGTACCACCCACGATGACCTGAAAAAGCAGTTAGAGTACCTAGAGCAGTTGAAACAAGGGGACATACATCTCCGCTCCGCCTCGGAATAATATAGGTCCAAACATTCTCACTCGACAGAGTCCTCCCAAACTTGATCCACGGCGCACGAATCAACACCGTCTGCCCTCGAATAGGATGAACCGCCTTGTCCTCAACACCACCGAGAGTCCTCGCTCCGAGCCCAGCGCAGACAATGATAGCATCAGCTTTGACTTTCGGCGCGTCTTTCGGCGTTGAAAACACCTTGGCTCCGCCTTCGATGACCTGGTTGATATGTTGGAGAGAAGCTCGTTCAATCTGACCGCCAGCGGATAGGAACTTGGAGAAGAGATAGTTGACATAACGAGGCGTGTCGATGGTGATTGTGTTGAAGGCAACCGCGCCCACGGCCGAAGGGACGAAAGCTTCATTTGGGAGGTAATGGAACTACATCAATGATGTCAATAGGTGTGGTTATCGAGATGCGGTGCTCGAGTAAACGCACGTTAGGCATGTGAGCTAGATGACTGGGCTGTGGTTGTTCGACATAGTAATGCTCTTCTTGCTCGAGCCGCATGAAGAGGTGGTCGGTAGGGGAACCTGGCTCAGACATTTTCCACATGACATCAAAGGTATCCTTATCAATCTCTGGACGAAACCAGTCAGAATTGCAACACAACCGGTCAGGAGGGGGAAGCCTACTATGCTTTTCCGTTCCACTTGGCTCATAGCTGACATGATGTGCACCCTGTTCGTATAAGAAACCAGAGGTAAGAAGACGAAACCAAAGGAAGTGAGGGAGAACGAACAGCCCAGTGGCTTGTGTACTTGACAGTCTTCGGGTCGGTAGGAAATGTTTCTGCTATGATGATAACTTCGTAGCCTCCTAGTTCTTGAAGCTTGAGCGCAGTTGTCAATCCGATAACACCTAGATGACACACCAATCAATAAATGTGCATGATCAAGAGACGAACATTGAAAGACTCACCAGCACCGATGACAACAATTCGCTTCGTTTGCTGCGCAGACATTATCGCTTGGGATGTAGGCAAATTCTTGAGAACACTAAGACGATAGCCAAATGAGTTGATCAGATCTACTTATACACTCGTTAATTCCGCTCGCGTTCCAGACCCAAGGATGAGGATATCAGGCTAGGACACCTCGTCTGTCAGATCAACCAGGAGGCAGTTCAAAAAGTTCCGCCAATCTTCCGTATAGGTTGTAAGTTGAGTCGCATCCATCGTGCTTATTTCCGGAGAGGGACTCGCACATGGCGAGTGAGAATCTATTACCAAGGTTGATCACCAATAAAATACGCATTCTAAAACGGCCCGACGACATTCGGACTTAATCGCTCTTGTCCGACTCGTCTATGGACAACTGCGACTCTACGCTTGCGCTCGAGGAGATGCTCATCGAGCTCCCTGCCGGCGACATATTAGCTCTTTTGGCCAACCGCTTGGCTCTTGCAAACATCCCAACTTCCTTATCCCGAATGAAGTTGACGATCACCATTGGCCACGAGGGATGCGATGGAATGGTGTCGTAGAACTCGGGAGCCAACGCACGAAGGGCAGGCAAACGCGTCCAAGGAATGGATGGGAAATCGTGATGTTCGTTGTGATAGCCGACGTTGTAGGCTAGGACGTTGAGAGGGCCGTAATAACTGTAAGTTTCTTGATCGAGACCGTCCCATAGGTAGTGTTCCGCGATAAAGTGACCGGCACAAGGATGTAAGCTCCCAGCGAAGAAGCTGCTGGCGATGAGATATATCAACGGTCGTACACCGAACATGCTGACTAGGCAGAAGTCGAAGACGACCTGGACGAAGATGTTGAAGAAATGCCACCGCGTCAGGACCTGCGCGCGAACAAAGGTCGGTCGCAAGGCGTAGAATAGGATTTGGAACGTTCTAGAGCGAGGGTCAGGAAATCTGGAAGAAGTCTGGAAACATACGACTGTTCACGTACGCGAAGAAAACTTTTCCCAAGACATTGTTCAAGCAGAGCAGTTCCAGACGTGTTGGCAAATCCGTATCGATCCCATCCTGGCCCAAGAACTTGTGGTGTTCGATATGGTACGGCTATAAATGAGATAGCAATCAGACCTCCAGTTCCCATATACGGGTAGGGGAACGAACCTTAAAAGCAGTCGAGTATGGTATTCCGATCGGAAGGTTGGCAAAAATAGCAAGTAGCTTGTTAGGCGCGACACCACGGAACGCAAGGTTATGTGTAATTTCGTGTATTGCGAGGAAAAGATTGTGGTTTGCTGTGCCTCCGATAGCGTAGGCACACAGAAGGAACAGTGGGGAAAGTGGTTTCGTATGTCTGAGGGAAATGGCGACGCCGACTTGGAGCAGCACAACGAACAGGACGACGAACTTAGTCAGTGGTTCGTGTCCCATAAGCTTGGTGACCTTGGTAACCTCGTCGTGAGTTCACGCATCAAGTACGAAGTGACCGATACTGCGCACCTCTGGATGAGCCTTCATTATGGCTGTCCGTCGCGACCGATGAGGCTCCTCCGTCATCAACCACAGAAAGTCTGAGGGATCTTGAGGAGGTGCTGGGTATCCCTTTCCATCATCCTTCGTAGTCGGCGCTGTCACGACTGTCCGTCGCGGTGCGCGACCTTTGCCCTCCAGAAGCGACTCTGCGCCGCCGAAAAGACTGAAATCTACGAGACCAAGATCAATCTCAAAGCAAATGAAATAGCATTCCAAGCTCACCCACGTCGCGAGGCGCGGCTGTAGAAGTCGACATGGAGGAATGAAGTAGAGTGCAAGTTGGGTAAATGGGCTCATTATGCGACGAAATATTCAGGTCTCGATCCCACGCTCAGTTCTGGCTTGGCCACGTTCGTCCTTTGCCCTTGCAAGTGGTGTAATGGACAGCTCAAAGATGTAAATACTGTCAGAGAGAAGGCGAGTCTACTTGAACACTTCACGAATGGAAGCGTCCACAGATTCAGCACGATGAATCTCTTCCATCATGAGATTCGCTTTCAGGAGTCCTCCTATATTCATCCAGGAGACAGGGGGAATGTCTTCCGACCACCTGGTTGGCCGTCAAAGTGGGTGTCGTTGTGCGTCATCAGCGAGTTGTCGCTTCATATTCTACCTCACAGAAGTACTGAAAGAGCCCACAAGCCGCTTCAGGGTCACAATGAAAGGCAAGTCCTCTTTGAGCCCGTATGACCACTGACCATGGATGACGAGTCTGTCAAGTCTCGAATACTCCCGCTCCTCTCTTCGTCTCAACCAGTCTGCAAGCAGAGGAACTGTCTTCACCAGACTCTTGCGGCCAAAAAACGGATATTCCAAGCACAGATCAGTCAACACAGGGAACCTGGTATAATCCTGGAGAAGGTCTGCGCTGACGAAATCAAAGTAAGGAATGTGAAGTGTCGTGAGGGTGGGCGCAACCGACAAGCTTTCAAGATAGATGGTAAAGGCGTCCGGTACGTCAGATAGTTCGTCGTCACGAGAAGGAGCAGAAAACGAGGAGATGAGTGTGTCTTGGGGGACTAATGAGAATAGATCATCATGGTCGACGTCCAGGTTGATTTTCAAATGTTTAAGAACGATGTCTTTGCCATGTACTTGCTCGTAAGTTATCCCGGGGAATTCGCTTGAATTTTCAACGGATAGCTCGTAGCGTGTGGGGGTTGGATCCGGTTGGGACACAGAAACTGCAAATTCGAATACTGATCTGACGTTCCTCTCAGCGGCAAGGAGATCGAAGCATGAAAAGAGAAAGACATCAATCTCGGTGATATTGGGAGCTTTGGTGCATTCGAAGATGAAAAGACGGACGCATGCGTCGAAGACGTCAATCTCGTGCAAAGCAGGGAGTACGATGGGGTTGACTTTCATTCGTTCCAAGGCATCATGGTCTTCAGACGGCGAGATCGGGGGGAAGACGGACGAAAGTTTCAGGATTTGGAGATCGTGCATTTCTCCTAGCGCGATGAAGAATGAGGGGAGGTTGTCAATTTGGAGGGAGGGATGATTGAGAGTTGCCTCGAGTTCGAGGAGGCAGAGGTGTCGGAATCGTGGGATGGTGAAGTCAAGGATGCTATTCCTGAGAATAAGCTCTTGCAGACGCGGGGTGCTTTCAGTGGTCATCA
Organism: Pleurotus djamor; assembly: GCA_029747585.1. Classification (NCBI taxonomy): domain Eukaryota; kingdom Fungi; phylum Basidiomycota; class Agaricomycetes; order Agaricales; family Pleurotaceae; genus Pleurotus; species Pleurotus djamor. The sequence goes on along the minus strand of JAPEVF010000218.1, from coordinate 49,344 downwards.
ATACACCGTCAAGGACATGACACGGGGCCTTGCCACTGTGAATGCAGATGCTCTCCAGAAGGAGCATATCCGATGTTCCAATCGACTCTGATAGTATTTTGGAGACATCGTCGGGTTGATTGGTGAACAAAGGGAGATATATAGAGGCCACACGCTCTGGTGTAGTGAGCGCTGCTTCCATCAAAGAAATGCCCTGAGCTGTATCAGTAGAATCATCTGAAAAGTATGACCCATGGAAAGTAACGTCCAGAGGAGCACCTTGCGCTCGCCGGAGGACCTCATGACCCCACTCTGCTGGGTACAACGAGGCAGAACTCCACAATCGCGGTGTACGCAGAGCAACGTCCCGCCATGCTGTGCAAATATGTGTCACAGCTGGGATCCAGCGGTAGTACTGGAATGGCTCGGATTCCAGACAGTCGCCTCGGATCACTTCAAAGATCATTGCCAGAATTTCTGGAGGCAATGATATCGCAGGGAGCGAGGCATTTCGTTGTCGTAGCCAGAAAGTAGTAAAGCAGCTGTCTGCCGACGGCGAGTGTCTAGAGAGTGCTGTGCTCATGTCGATTGTAGTCACCAGTCAAGAGTGCAAGAGCCCAACGAAGAACAAAGATCCCCAGGGTCGACCATGGGAGGAGCACAAAGGGGCAGAAAGGAGAGACATCACATGATGAGGCCTCTCCTATTCAATCCCTATCTCCTATCACTCATTTTTTCAATCCATCGATCGCGGTGACAACTTGTTGAACTCGCCCACCACGACCCTCCCTGATTTATGCTCGCATACTCCCGTTTTCTTGACTTATACTTGACTTATACACGTAAAAATCTTCCACATGAACTAGGCGAAATGAACGGTGGCCGCAACCAACCCCCTCCTGGTCCCCATGGTCCCTTGGCACCCCATGGCGCTGGCTGGAGAAATTTTCAGCTTTTGGTCACGATTTGAAGAACGTTCTTCGAATGTAGGCAATGTCGCATTGTCGCTAGAAATGGTGCAGTATTCCTGTTTGACCAGAGATGCTCAAGTTCTGAGATCTGAATATCTGAAGTTGTTCATCGTTTTGGCGCGTGCCCGTGCCCGTGCATTCCGGTATTTCTCTCGGCCTCATCAAGTTTGCCCTGGCCATTTCCTGAAATTGGTCATCTGTTCGGTACTTGGTCCCATGTACCCTTGTTTACTCCGCGACAACGATGAGGCGGCTCTCTAGATCAAGCCCAGTGCTGAGAGCAGTCTAGGTAAAATGCGTGGTTTTCGTGTCTGTTTCCCATTCATTTCGCTTATACAACAACAACAGATCACAGTCCATGTACACGTCCACGACTGTTTATGATCGTGGATGATGTAGAATGTTCCCTTGGGAAATGGAATTTTGGGGTCAAGATCCTGGTTTTGTATTTCGCTCCCAGATCTACATGTGGCCCAGAATCGCTGTCTCAGACTTTCAACTTGTTCCAAAGGATCTTAACCTTTGGTTTTCTGCATAGGGATCACATGCGCAGGGAAACCCTGCGATCTGACTCCAACTCGCGTGCTTCGGCGTCACCGTGGACGTCAACGGGGTCATCGATGAGCGCAACGACAACGCAATTAACCTCGCTGTTCCCTTGGTTTTACCCATTCGTGTGCGTTGTGTGCACGGAGAAGTTGATGGGTTGATCGTATCGTGTCACACATCTCCTGAAGTCCTGGACGGTGTTTCTAGAACCGCCATGAGTTTCCTTTTCCGGCGGACCCCTCTAGTTTCCAAACGTCCATTGACTCAAGGGGAGCCAGTGATCATGACAAAGTCCGTCTTGCTTTTCGATTCGATTCCGAATCCCACCGCAGCCATATCAATGTTCTGCCTGGACTTCCTTCGCATGATTCCCAACTCTTAACCCCCACCATCCTCCACACACAACTTTTCGAAACACAAACCCGCGTGCCTTTGGTTAGATTCCAGAACACGATAATAGCCCTGGCCGCGACAACATTTCCACTTTCCAAACTAAGCCGACATGTATCCAACCCTTCATCCAGAGATACATCATGGACCGCTGCAGACCGTCTTCATAGGCGTTGAACATCCAGTGTCGACGCCAGAACTCCCCATTCACCAGTACAGGGGTATCAAGTATGGTGCTGCACCGGCGCGCTTTCGATCGTCGAAGGTCTTTTCATCGTATCCCAGTGAAACAGATGCCACGCATTTTGGGTACGCATTTCATATCATTTTGACCTTGAACCTCGTCTCACGATGAGTGTCGTATACTAGGCCTATCTGCCCGCAACGCCGTCTCAAGCGATCGGTAGAGGAGGAGCTGATTGGTCTTGAGGAGGTTGACATCCCACATGAGAGCTTCAAGCAGCACGAGTTCGAGTGTCTCAATCTGAACATCACCTGCCCTGCTGGATTAGACTCGCATTCGCGTCTACCCGTCATGGTGTGGATACACGGGTGAGTTTATCGCAATACGGTATCCATTCTTCTTGGAGCTGATGACTTCCCCTTCGCTTCCCCCCNATCTCAGTGGCGGAGATAGAGGCAGCGGTTCTAGTTGGATATACGATGGTGCTGCGCTTGTTCGCAAAAGCTTGCTTGTGCGAAAGCCTGTTATAGTCGTCTCCATCAAGTAAGTCCACTCCTCCTTGAATTCACGGCTCAAAATTGAACTATCAATATCATTAGCTTTCGGCTCGGGCTGTTTGGCTTCGCCGCGAGCCCTATCATCCTCAACGACAACAAGGCTGCAGGAGATAAGGGTGTTGGTAATTATGGTGCGTACCGGATCCTCCCTCCCTCGTGTTTCGGAATCCTCAGCTATCTTAGGTCTTCGCGATCAAAGAACGGCACTGGAATGGATACACCACTTCATAGGTGGTTTTGGAGGTGAGAAATGCCATATACATAGTCCGATCTTGCCCACACCTCATCGCGTTTTCACAGGTGATCCATCAAATGTGACTCTTTTCGGTGAGTCCTCGGGGGCAGCGGATATCGTTTGCCATCTTCTCTCGGCAGACAACGAGACGAAGCCGCTGTTCCATCGCGCCATCATCCAAAGTCCAGTGATTGAGTACAATGCACCGAATGTTTCCACCGCTGGCTGGCAGCTGTCGCGCATCATGTCCGCTCTCAAGGTCTCCACGATTGAGGATTTCCGGTCAATTGACGCGGAGAAACTTCTTCCCTATGGATACCTCCTGCGAGCTGTGGATGATGACACGTTCTTCCGCCCGGGCTGGAAAGAAGCGCTTTCACTCCCTGATGCACATCACACTCACCACCATATGGATGACCTGCATCGCCTGGGAGGTTTACTCGAAGCGCCTAATGGACATCATTCCCTCCACCCATCACCGGGACACACGCCAGGTCATCACAAGTCGCACTTGGCGACGCCTCTTCGATCTGGCGGAGCAACACCGGTCTTACACCTTCCACACAATCTCCAACCTTTAATCATCGGTGATTGTGTCGCAGACTCTCTTCTCTGGTCTTTCCCTGCGTCGCTTTGGACTGCGCCTGCAGTCGTGCGACGTCTCAAAGCTCTATGTCAATCCCTCTCTCGGGCGAGTAGTCTTTTCCATGCTTACGATATCAGCTCATACACGCCGAATGAAGAAATTGGTGCGAAGTTGTTGGAGTTGATCAATGATGCGCGTGTTGCGTGGCCGACGGAGTGTGCCGCGCAAGCTGCTCGGTTGAATCGAGGAGGTCACGGTGTATGGCGATATGTCTTTGATCAAGAAGGACCTGTTCGGGGTATGCCTCACCACGCTGCCGACCTAGTGTATCTCTTCGACAATGTCTCTTTGCCCGCGGGCAGCGACACTTCTTCTACGTGTATGACGGATTCCTTCTTTGATGGACCGTTCGACGTCGATGACGAAGAGGAGGCGAATGTCAAATTTGACCCCATTTCCATTGACGACGACGGAAGGTTCGATGATGATGCCTGGGCGTTGACGCCTGTCAATGAATGGAGCTATGCGAGGATCAGGGATACGATGCAGGAGAGGTGGATCGCGTTTGCGAACGGGGAGGCACCGTGGGATGAGGATAAGGTGTTTGTGTTTGGGCCGGAAGGGGAGACGGGAGAGAGGTCGAAGAGTATCTTCGAAGGAAGGAGGCACAAGGCACTGTGGAGAAACGTTTTCGAACCTCTCGGGATGCCACTCGTGTCCAAGATTGGCCTTGAACTCAGTCGTGGGCCACCTCTCAACTAAAACAAACGCTACGAACCCCAAAATTGGTCCTCAGTCACGCTTTCGCAATGGCTTTGTACTTTATTTTCCTCCGGGATTTCCTCGCTTCTGCATCACATCGGCTTTCCTCACTGGCATTTTGCATTGTTTTCGTTGTTGTTTCCGTCATCTGCTTTTTTGTTTTTTNGCTTCATACTCAAACCTGGTTTCTTGATTGGTATTTATTCGACTCTGTTTTCCATCCTCACACGTTTTTCGTATCTTTCCTTCGTTGGGCTTCGGTCATCTTGTCATGGTGCTATTACTTTCTGCTAAATACCAAAATGTAGTGTTATACCTGTAGCCCCGTTTAGGGCCTAATATCTCCTCCATGTCCTGTAGCAGGCGTCTCTGGTTAGTATTCCCATATCATGGTCGCTATCCTCGTCGTTGAATAGACCTTTTCCCGCTTACATTGTTGATGGAACATGTCAACGCTTCGTTGAAATGCTACTAACCGCTAGACTAGCGCTGAACTCGGACTGAGTAAAAAATGTGGCGGAGCGAACTACAGGACATACATACATACGACCCTTACATACTCTTGAACGCAAGACGGTGAGTCCTATTAGAATCCTATTCACCAGCACGAGGCGCTACAAGTCGGAAAGTCAATTGCGCAAATCTGCACCACAACTGCACCATGGAGTCCATCAACACCGGGAATCTCAAGAGTAGTAGGATAGTGTGGGAGCCACCAAGGAGCCACAGGCGATATGTTCGCCTATCCCATTTCGAAGGTGGGCGGCCCCAGGCAATGTCTTGCACAGTTCCCACCTAAACGAATCGCCCAGTCTCAAAGAACACAAGCCCATCCTTCTTTCATAGAGTAGACTGTGATAGCATGTCTAGATCAGTTGCGTTCCATGTCAGATCGCATGGGTGGAAGGGTATATAAACAGACGCAGAGAAGCCATGGATCTTCAGCATCCTCGGCTGTCTCCTCGGTGAGCAACTCACAAGTCTTCGACAAAACATAGCGGACACTAACGATTGACTTCATCAGCCGTTCAGTTGCACATTCTCGTAAGATGCATGAAACTCCCTTTAAGCGTGGACTAGACTGATTGAAATTCATAGAGTCGACCATGCGTCCTGCCTTCATCCTCCTCGCTATCACTGCTTTCGCAGTTGCCCGTCCCCTCGAGGCAAATGCCAACCCCGCGCTTACCGCGCTCAATGACTTGAAGGCGAAAGGCCAGGTCGATGCCTTGTTCGAGAACGCGTTCCAAGAATGGCTCTCCGAGCAAGATGACACTGTCTTCCTCAAGAAACTCATGCCATCGGGGGGAGGCATTGTTAGCAAGGACAAGTACAAAAAGTCACCTTTGGCCGCCGCCCTTGCTCGCATCAAGATGGACAAGCTTGTGAAAGGTGGAGGTGGTGACGCCCCAGCTGACCCGCCAGCCAATGATCCCCCCGCTGAGAGAGGGTTGGATGCCTTTGACGAGGCTATGGATCGGGCCGTCCAGGAGTGGATGGAAAAGCAAACTGATGTTTCTATCGCTTCTCTTGTCCACCCCCTCCAAGCTAGGAACATCGACGCCGCGAAACTCGCCGCGTTCAACGAATTAAAGCAGAACGGGCAACTCGACGCTTTGATTGAGCAAGCTTTCCAGGAGTGGGCTGCTGAGCAAGATGGTCGTATCCTCGACAAGATCAAGCAAAAAGGGAAAGAGGTTTGGGATAAACATATTAAACCGAAGGTCGGGGAGGTTTTGCACACGGCGGTGGACAAGGGGGCTGCCTTCCTCAAAGGCAAGATAGATAAACATTTAGGGCCTGCCGCTGCGCCAGCTGCTTCTGAGGAGCCTGCCCCTGATGCTGCCCCCGAGGAGAGAGGTTTAAATGTTTTGGATGAGGCCGTGGAACAGGCCATTCAAGAGTGGTACGACAGGCAGGATGACGCCTCGATCGCCGCTCTTATGGATGGCGCGATGAGGATGAAGAGCCTCAACAAGCTTGACTAGATTATATTTTTAGCTGTAGTGTATATCAGTAATGTATAGACTACGATCACAATAGGGACGCACCGTGAAACTTCCAGAGTGCAAGATAAATTTGAATGACAAGAGACCGGAACAACTCAGATATCGCTCCAAAGATAATTCATACACAATTGCACGATCATGTTATTTACTTACAGGGAATGAAGGTAAAGGATAGAGAGCGGACTGCCGCGCATCAACTCGAACCAATAGGTTATCATAATAAATACGCCGCAGAACGGAGTGGTCAACACTCTGTCTCGATGCCCATGGCATCACGAATGGAAGTCAAGAGGATATCGTCGAAGTCGCCGGCAGCGTTCCATAAAGCAAAGCCCTTCATCCCTTGATCATTGATGAATTTACCCTTGGCGGCTATATGAACCTAGATGAGCAAAGTTGGACCGAATGAGAAGGCGCGATGCGCACCAAAAGATGTAGCGTCGTCATAGGCCACCATGACTTGGGTAGAAGGGTTGTAAACGAATGGCTATTGCAAGGAAACCTTCAGCTACCGCTAAAACGGATAATCGCGTCGAACATACCGTCTGACTGCATTCGTCAAACTGATAATCAATGCCACTAGCAGCGGTTCCATTGTTCGTCAAAAATCCCCCCTCAACCAATCCCCAAAAGTTGTAAACACCGCTGGTCAACTCTGGATTACCACACTGATCGACAGTGGATCCATCAGCGGTATCCCAAGAGTCACCCTTGGGTTGTTGCGCTTTGTCGAACGTCGGGGAAGTTACAAGACGTCCTTGGGTATCAACGGCTGTACTAGTGGGAACATGGAAACTATGACCGTAAGCGGCAATTCCAAGGGCAAGTTGGCTGGCTGGGAACCCGGCCGCTGTCCACGCCTTGACTGCGGAAGTGGCCGAACCGGCTTTCGTAGACGCACAAGAATCATCGAGCGGTGCATTGGGTCCCACAGAGGTGGACCATGAGCCCCACACATCGTAAGCCATGATAGCTAGAATCAATCACGTCAGCCGGAAAGACTTCAGGCGGAAGTTCAGACGTACAGATGTGGTCTAATACTTCTGCGAAGGCGGAAACGTCTGTCATCGGTGTCCCATCAGACCCCATGAAAGGTGCAAGTCCAACCGCAGCGGACAATGTAAGGTTAGAGCCGACTGGGTCCTCCTTCAGTTCCTGCAGGAAGGAAAGGAAGTTCGCGGAATCGGCAGGCGAGAGGATGTTACAACCAATCCCTTGTTTGTTGGGGTACTCCCAGCTGTGAAACGAAACGTCCAAGAATACACAAGATTCAGAACATGTGAAGGTTTGAGATTGGGGAAAGGAACGAACTCAAAATCGATTCCATCAAGTTCATACTGGGTGGCCAATTCAACGATGGCTTTGACAAACGCCGTTCTATTCTGAGGGGTCGCCACGGCCGGGGAGAAGTAGATGGAACCAGTCCAACCACCTATAGATAGAGATGGACTAACACCCTGAAGGAAGCCGTCAGAAGAGAGACTGGGAAAACTGCGGAAAGGAGTACCGACATTGGCACGCGCGGCGCTAACCATCTGAGGGAGCATCCGTTGGCTCACATCATCTAAAGATATAACTGAAGGATCGGGGGTAGTGACACTGAACAATACAAGTCAGCCGTGGTCAATGAAGGACAAATCAAGAATGCAGCACTGACGCAAAAGCAAAAGTCATGGCGTTGAATTTGTCCCAAGAGATCTTGCTTGGGGGGAACTTGTCGCCAAGCCAGCCTGGATACCAAGCGGTAGCGAGAACTTCTTCGGGAGCGTTGGGATTGCTAGTGTTAGCGCTCTGCGTTGGCGGGGTCGTGGCAGCAGTCACTGGAACCAGTCCACATACGGGAGCCGCCCAAGACGAGGGAATGGCTGCCAGCAGCATAGAGAAAGATAGCGTAGACGAGAAGCGCATCCTCGTAAGATAAGTTGATCAAAGGAACCTGGATGTAATGGAGCTTTTCTGAAGAAGGGCTATTTTGTTCTTTAAGTACCTCTTGAGAGTGGCGAGAGGCGTGCCCCCAGAGATGTATACAATAATACACCTCGGGGCGATTCTCTACTGAGGATACATGGCGTGGACGCGGCGAGGTGTGTCGATTGAGATTTCCGCATGAGGTCTGAGAGACAATGCCGGTGATATCTAGCAGGACGACTTAGTCAAGTAAGTCCATTGGCCGAGCAGGTACTCACGGATCCCTTTGATGAAGACAGATGTTAATTCAAGCATTAGCAAATACACGCTCGAGGCGCATGTTAGCAGACATAAGGGGCAAGGTTGTGCCTGATGGTAGAGAGGAGTTCCGGGTTATCTATAGGAGAATGGAAGACGTCAGGCAAATGGCGTTCGCGGACATTGGATGTGTTGAAGAAGTAACGGTGCCACCATAAGAACATTGTGAATGCAGCCTGAGGGGCGACATATCGTGAGTACATGAATGAAGCAATGCAATAAGATCGCACCCGAATGGAATTCAGAGCTTGAGGTTATCCGAAGCCATTGGGTGCTCTCAAGCAGGCTTCACGGAACGGTGCGCACCACACGCTTTTTAGAGAAGGTATGGCCTTTGTGAAAGCCGCTGGACGTCACCGAACCTGGGGCCTTCGTTGAGGGCCTCAAAAGAGGTTGACATCGTACATAAATATCATTATATATGAGAGTCCGTACCTGCTGGGCGTTAGCGACACAGAATAATAACAGAGAAATGAATGAACACATACATCTACTGTCTACCACGATTTGTTGGTCTAATTAATCCTATGCGGGCGGCAAGTTGCCTCGCTTGAAGTGCCTGTAGCCTACGAGACCGTGCAAAAAGAACGAATAGTGAAACACCGGCGAAGGCGACGTTGCAAGCGACAAATTCCCAGAAGTCTGCACGCTCCTGTTCCACGATGCGTCCGCAAGACTCCCATGCGGGTGTTTCGCCTTGCCGCGAGTCATTATACGAATGTGCCAGTTTATGCTTGAGATGAATAGAAGCTATACGGGCCCCGTTATTCGTCGTAGATGCTCCAGCAGTGGTGTTGAGACAATGCATTAGGCGACGGTTGCCAAATGGCTGGCAAAACGGTTCTTGAAGCTAGACTCAATGAATCAACGAGCACAGCGAGCAAACCTACTCACTACTCACTGCGTCTTTCGGACAAGGCTCGCATGGTCCAAACGGTCGGCAAACGATCTCGTCGCGAGTGGTCGCGTTCTTGCGGCCAGCGTCGCCCAACTCTTCCTGCGGTTCAGCGACCTGAGCAAAGACATACGAAAGCCAGAACAATGAAAACAGGCTAGAAATAGCTTCAGACAATGACCGCACATCTAATTACAAAGATTTTGCTTACAGAAATCGCGAAATAAACGTCGCGGGCGTCATCGACGTTGAGGTAACATGGAAAGTGGGGGCGTGAGAAATTCCTGAAACACCTGTTCATCATCATCGACGTCGACAACGCCCACGACATCGAGCTCGCGATAAAGCCATGTCTCGCCGCACTCAAATTGAGGAAGAATTCGATGACGATACCGATTTGCCATTGCCCAGTGCACCGCTGCCCAATACGGGCACAAGTGGGCCACTCTTGCAGGAAATCGACATCTCGGACGACGAGATAGATCCTTCGTCTCGTGCCGGCCCTGCATCGCCGTCACGGCCTGCAAGAGGAGGCCCGACAGAGCCCCCAGAGCTCAAGAATACGGTGACCGATATCACACCCTACAAGGCGTACGGTTTCATATTCATAGGTGGACCTTACTGAAGTTGAAGTTGAATTGCTTAGTTGGACATGCATTTATCCAATCTATCTGGATGCAAAGCGTCCGTACGGAACTGGGGAACGGAGGGTCAAACGAGAGAAGGCATTATGGTGGCCTTTGAGCAAGGATATCGCTGATGCGGCCAACCGTCTTGGCCTCGGCGTCCTCCACGAAGTTACCAAGTCCCACCCAAGAGATTGGGAAAATCCAGGACGCGTTCGGGTGCTGTGGAAGAAGGATGGTCGTCTCGTGAATCCAGTCATCAAGACCAGTATGTTGTGCCTTTCCATCTCGAATTATCTCGTACTGATTATCCCATTTCGCAGAGAAAATGCTCCTCGAGATGATCTCAATACAGATCCAGCATCTAAAGCCAGAAACAGTCCCAAAGCCTCCTTATACCTACTCTGCTACCTCGAATGACGGTACAGATGCAGCGCCTCCCCCGGCTCCATCGGCCAAATCAGCGAAAGGGAAACAAACGCTTCTCTCGAAATCAAAGTCCCCCAGTGTTCCCTCACAATCGCAGAAAGACGTCGAAGCGAAACGGCATGGCAGGCCACTACCTGTACCTCCATCCCCGCTGGTTCCTCTTGCCAGTCGCGTCTCTCCGTACTCACCTGCGCTGTCGAGTGGCGTCTTGATGGAAGCCGTCAAGGCCGGTATGAATGCTCAAGAAGGGGTACCAGCTGCCCCAGGTATGCCCAATTCCCCTGCTGGCGCGCAGAAAGGGAAGAGAAAGGTGGTGAGAGTAAGAGGGTAAACAGTGGAAATTCGGTAATTGGAAGATACGTAACGTGCATCCCGGTGACTGTACTCTTATCGTGTAACGACAACATCGTGAAAGCATTGACTTGCTAGTCTATACGTCAAGACAGCCAGCGAGCGGCCTGGTAATCTCAGCTTGATAGATCCGACTCGACCACCGCGATCCGAACATCTCTTTTCCCTAACAAAGAGTCCAAGCTCACCTCTGACCCCGACTTGAACGGCCTCAGAAGCATATGAACGTTTCAGCATCACCAGCCCAGTGTCTTGTCGCACTGCCTTCGCAACGAAAAAGGTAGCTGCATCATCCATTTACTGCATACTCCACCCTCGATATCGCCATGGGGGATACTCCTGTGAAGCCTCGAGTTGATTGATAAAGACTGTATGGCTATGATTTATCTTCCCCCCTCGCTCCGAGCAAAGTATGTCAGTTCAAGGCTTCTCCTTGATCAAGCTCGAGAAGCTACAATTGAGCAGGGTAAGCGCCTCGTTCCTTTGGTATGATCAGAACTTGACTGTGGCTTACCGCGATGATAGTACAATCACGGTACGCCCATTCATCCACCTTGGCAACCGCCAGTGCAAGACGCTCCCTGCTAACACCAAGTATTTCCAGGTGCATCACTGGCCCTCCTAGTAAGATTCCGATCTTCCAAAAGTCCCTCCGAGGGGTCAACTCATCTCTCACTGCTGATCGTAGGTGTGCGATTATATTATCACCTTTCCTGATGAGGCTTCCCTCGTTTGGAGTAAGCCTCGTCTTGGAGTCGCGAGTGTTTTGTTTTTCTTGAATAGATACTTGGCCTTTGTCGATCTCTCGATGAGTTTGTACGGTGCGTTGGCGGTTACCACCACCCTGGCTTCCTTCACCGTCAACCAAAACCCATGTGTGTCTTTTTCACTAGGCTACGCTGCGTTTGGGTTGGATTCATCGAGATATAAAGTGCTCGATCAAACCTCCGGAGGTCGTTCACCACATCTGCCTCATCCCATCCAACTCGCTGACAATTCATTGTGCCATTAGCCATGTTCACCTTTGGTATCGTGATCTCGGAGTGTGAGTGCATCTCCCAAGTTTCCCCTTTGTTCCCTTTGACTGATCATTGAATGTCACGGTCTACGCCGCAGTCCTCATCGCCTTACGGGTCTGGGTCCTTTGGGGACGTACCAGAGGAATCACCCTGGGCCTGGCGGCTCTGTTTACTGCGTCCATCGCTATATTCCTGTCCGGGTATTTTTGGAAGAAAGGGTGGCAGGACTTCCAGTGTAAGTCGATCGGAATAATACCCTGCTACGAGAATACCTCACATCTCACGGCAGATATTCCGTTAAACGTACTCGACCTACCAGGATTTTATACAGAAGGCGGTGGTCAACTAGGGATAGTCAACTACGTCGTTTTGTTGCTCGTGGAAATCAGTCGGTATCATTTACTTCGTGCTAGGTCGCACCTGCTAACATGACCTTCGACGCCCCTAGTCATCCTTACTCTCACTATTATCGAGTGTATAAAGCGGTGTAAGTCTCGGAGTGATCCTCCTCCTCACCCTTCTGTTAACTCAGGCGTAAATCTGCCCGTTCTTTCCATAGCAAGGGTCGATGTCTTTACTTTGTTAACTCCAAAAACGTTGATCGACCTGTTCATCCGTGATGGTAAATGCTTCTCCCTCATTTTCGTACATCTGGTAGCTTGGCTGAGACGTTCATAGGACTCATTTACTTCGTTGCACTGACGGGTCTGTTATCCCTACGTTGTTACTATTACCAGAGGCTCACCAAGTCAAGCAGCTACCTCAGCGATCAATGTTACAATGATCATCGTTGATGGAGTACGCCATTTAACTTGTGGTTCATATCCCTTCGCTAGTTCCCCTTTGGCTGACTCTCTTTGACAGGATGCCGGGATTGACTATGTCCTATGGTGCGCTGTAATTTCATGACGTACCCAAGCAATTGTCATCAATGATTGACCACTTGTTAGCCTTCAACGATGCCTCCATTCGATCTTGGCTTCACGCATCTTCCTTGCTCTCCGCCGCCATTCTACGGCTGCCGCGCGTTATCCTTTGGTCTCTTTAGGGACTCGTAATAATATACCAATTCGCTGAGAAAGCCACATGAGCTCTTATATCGCAACCGCAGAGTGTGATTGCTCTACCTTAATGAATAGTCATCCTGCTTCGGAGCCTTTGGCCTAGACATTCTTACCGGGCGGAATCTTAAGAAGGTATATCACTATAACGAGTCAGATATTGTAATGCTATGACTTCCGTGTGTCTCCTCTGATTATTTGGCGAGCAACTTGGCACTCCAACAGGAGCCTCCCTTGTGGGCTCCTTTCCCCCAACATTGACCGGGCCGCAGCCGGGCCCTCATTCTTGCCTCATTCCACACTCATGCCTCGACTTCCACCTGAGCTCTTGTCGATCATCGTCGAGCTTCTCGCTGTTCCAGACAAGCTGAACTTCAGTCTTACATGTAAATATCTTCGCAGTGCTGCGATACCATCACTGTTCTACTCTGTTCGCAATCCCGGCGACGTAAACGAGGAAGACCTACGCAACATATCTCAAGCTGTAAAGCGCGCTGCCCGGTTTGTGCAGACATTGGAGAGTTCTCACTGAGTACTGACGTAGACGTTTGACTCTTCTCCCCGATTTACAGGAAAATCCGGGTCATGCAAACTCGAAATTTCGCATTAGATGTGTCTCATGACGTGCGGCGCAGAATGTATGATCATCTGGCGTCGGCGTTCCCTCTCATAACTTCGTTATCCTCGGAAATCGATGATGACTACTCTGCAGACCACACACTTCATATGCTGCAAGCGATGTGCACATCCTTCCGAGACATTCCGCTTGAGCATGTCTACTTGGACCTCGCATCATTGTCAACAGCGGACACGCCTTTTGAGTTCGATGCCATCGATTACCCCTCTTTTCCCGCCTTAAAAACATTCCATGCCGTATGCTATATTATCGACGGTGGCGCGAGGGACTACACCGCTCGTTACATCCAATCTTTACTGTCAAAATCCACCCTCACGCTGGTTACCCTCTCACTGCAAATAGAGCTTGAAGACCACGATGAAGCTCGTCATGTTTCTCAGATCATCGATGCTTTCCCGAATCTATCCAACTTGTCTATGTTTGGATCGTCGCTTCTCCTGTACAGCGCTCATATGGTCAGCTTACCTTTGATGTTCTTGGTTGTGTTTAGTTATTGAAACGGGTTTCAATAGGACAGCATATTTAAAAGCCTGTCCACACTACGCCAACTGAAAACTGTGTTGTTGGCGCAAGATATTGGTGACTGCGACGACCTTGAAGCACTCGATTTAGTGGAGCGTTCCCAAAGACTCGCCTTGTCATGCAGCGAGTTGAAGTCCTTGTCCTTCTCATGGCGAAATGATTCATATATGTATCTTGAGCTGGAAGAATTCTACTCGTACAGCATACACTTCCACAGGCAGGATGATGAAATCATCGCCCATGTCTTGAAAGATGGGTGGATGTCCAAGGAGCTGGTTGAGACATTGACTAAAGCTTCAGTTTTAGTACGCTATGGTGATGTATGTTATGCACCCACAGAGAATGTCCACTCTTTGACATTTGCAAACTGGGCAAATGGTGTACACATAATGTAAAACCATATCCTTGATATGATATATTGGCTCGGGAGTACGAGTACGGATCAGGGAAGGCTATCGGGACTCGGGAGTTCGATACAGTGGGTCATCTGGGTCATTATGAATGTCCTAGGAACGTAGCAATCCCGCCACATGAACCCTCTCGGACCATAGCATTCCTCCCACTGCGTCCTCTTGTAGACGACCCAGAATGCGTGTTAATGTCACGAGGATGACTCGCGGCAAGAGAGCGATCGGTTCATACCACTTGGGCGGGAACTTGAAATCCCAAACTAGGAACCACGACTCAAGATCAGTTCGTTGATTTACGATGCACCGGTGGTAAAAATGGGTACCAGGAAATATTAAGGATGAAGTCACAGCTCATGCCCTACGCGTAAAACGCGGTCGCTGGTGGGAGGGTGACGACTGCAACCTGCGGTTCCATGTTGACTGTTGGCCGCGAGTAGCAGGAGGTGGGTGTTGCTTACAAAAATGAGGATGAAGTTCGACTCGTGAACCGTCTGTGTTAGAGGGGGGCAGCACTCAATAGTTGTCTCCTTGCCAGTGTCAAATATTACAATTTCATTCCATTGCGTCGAACCATCGTGAAACTGGCGGTCGGTCTTCAGGGGATTTCGAGGTAAGTTGAGTTGCAAACGACCTCAATCCATGAGGACCGTCTATCTTGCAAGTATCGAGTATATACAGAACGACGTTGCCGCAGGCCCATCGGTCAGCCTTGATTGGACTATGTTTCGGCCATCCTTCTTCAATTTCGGGAGGGTTCCAACCTTTGGTTCCAGTCAAATCGCGGACTTGGTCATTTTCATCCCGAACTTCGATGGCGAAGCCGAAGTCAATGAGCTTCAGGGCGAAATCATCCGTGAGGAGGATGTTGTCGGGTTTGATGTCTTGGTGAGCGATGTTGAGTGCGTGTAGATGCGAAATGACCTGTACGAGGCTTTCGCAAATAGACGAGGCATGTGGGGAGAGATAATCGGGCGGGTAGTAATGGAGACAGTCGTCGAGTGACTGAGGAAGCTTTGGGAAGACCGCCCACAACGTTCCGGAGGTACCATAAAAAGAGTCCACTAGCTCCACGATATTCTCCGAGCGATCTGGTATGGAATTCAGACGTCGAAGGATATCGACTTCTCTTGAATTCTTTGGTACTTTCTTCGCGACAAAACGGATATTTGGATTGGGTGCGCGCCAAACCACAGCCATATGGGGAAACTAGAGAGTGGTGAGCAGATGGTAGCTGTGCAAGAATATAGCAGCTTACACTATTGCCAAGGCTCGCGTGAACTTCAAAACCATGAGATCTGAGCTCAGTACATGCACTGTCGTCTTCGGTGACTGTCTGAAGCGTGCCACCTTGGTTGGGGCCAGAAGATCCTTCAGTCCGGGCCCGCTTGTTGCTGGTTTGCTTGCTAGTTTTCGGTTGAGTATACGCTTTGAGGAGTTTCGTCGCTTCCACGAATGACCCCAGAGCATCCCCGATCGTTGAATCAGCTTGCGAGTGGTTATCATCGAGACTTTGAAGGAAGTTATACAAGCGCAGAGCAAACTCTGCCCTGCCTTGGAATGTATTGAGATTGATCTTATGTTTGTGATACCGAACCTGTTAGAAGAGAGATGAGCCAATGATATTCAGCAGTTGGGAAAGGACGGACCTGCGAGCTATCTTCCGATTCTTGTTCCTGTTCATCATGAACTTGGAACATCGTGTGCCAGTCAACTGTTCCTTCATTATGCATGAAAATCGCGACCAAAACGAACGTCTTCCTTGCTCTGTAAGCATCCAGATGTTGATTGGCGAACCGAACCAAGGAAGCACCGCATAGCAGCATACGGATGTAATCAGGAGGGAAGGTTGGATTCACCTTCCCGCCAGTCGAATTGATTTCGACGATCAGTCGGGGGAGGTTATCACGCAGCAACGCAAAATCACTACGTGGTTGAAATGAGCGCAGCTGAGGATATGTAGGTGAGGGATGCATGGCGATGATGAGCCGGAAAGGCCAAGGCTGATTCCTAGTAAGCAGTAACCTGAGTTGACAGAGGTTATTGACATTGGGATATCACGTACAGCTTAGGTTTCACTTGTGATCCTGGTGCGACGCTGATGGTAAGACCATGGAAGAACATGGAGTTGCCTAGCATTTCCTTCAGACGGCCATCAGGCATAGAGGTGTCACACCAGAAACGCCGGAAATCCCTTCGCAGATAGTTCAGATGGTCCAGCAAAGAAGTCCTCAAGATATCTTGGCTAGAAGGCAGGCCCTCATCGTCTTGCATGCTGTCTTCGCTTCTTGACCGCCTTGAGGATGATCTGTTGTCTTGCGTATTAGAAGTAGGCGACGTGGTAGGCTGGGGTGCCTGTCGGTCTGGCTCTGGTATCGCGATGTTCACGACATTGTTGCGTCTGAATGAGGTGAACGAAGAGTTTTCCAGATGCTCGAGTGTCTAGTGTATGTCTGAGTGAGCAAAAGATATTGATAAGAAGTGACTACGACGAGCGACTCACCAAAGGGCTCAAGATGTCCTCCGAAGACATAACAGATTCAAAGGACTCCACAAAATCGGGAGAAGTGGTATCTGTAACGGAGACTAGACCATTCAACTCCAAGTAGTCGAAAAGAAAATTGCCCTCGAGTCGAGTCACTTTGATGAAGGTAGATTCGTATAATCTGACTCGGTTTGCATCTGCAGGTACATGCTGAAGAGGATCAGCTTGTACTGGTATCATCCATGTAAGTACGCATCCACGTATTGATGATTGGATATCTACCTGGTTCGGGAGCAACAACTATAAAGTGCAGCGAATTGGCCGTAGGGGAAAAGGCATCACGTCCAAGGAGGGGTGGCTCGCGTATATAGTGCATCGAGATTCCGTGTCGCGTGTACGTCAACTGAGTGAGGGGACGGGCCCCAGGAATGGCAATATCGTTGAAGAACCCGTCTACGCGTAGCTTCCTCCGACTTTCCAAAGGTAAGGGTGGTTCCAGCTTCCAGCAACTGACATCCATTGCACGAGCGGTTCTGAGTGGCACACTCATTATCTCGTCAAACAGAGCATCGCCGGAGATGTCTGCAGGAAACTGAGAATGATCTTCCCGTGGAAAAGCGTAGAAGTAGCGATCTGGAGTATAAAAGACGTAGAGCCAGGAACATTCAAAGGTGGTTGGTGTTGACGAGGTCATGGTGGTGGCAAGGTGGTGGTTAGATCACTGGCAGTGCTTCATATCATACTCATCACCTGACTCAGGAGCTTGGGTGCCCGAGCGCGTATCATTGGTCACTATCATTTGTCAAGCGCTCGAGGGCAGTCCCGTTCATTTCCCCGTGCTATTAAGTACAATGAACAACCAGGAATCCGATTCTGAGACCGACGACGACTACGTTCCAGCGCAAGATCAAGGTTCACTAACGTCACCTGCCGCTTTCATCTCTCGGTCCCAGGTCTGACATACGTAATAGATTCCAGTTCGTCGGAGGATGAGGGTGTGAGTGTTCTACCCGACGCGTCAGAAGCATTGAGGCCGTCAGAAGAGGAGAAAATTGCAAAGAAGAGGTGGGTCTGTGAATCCATCGTTATCGACCTCAATTAAAGTCGCTGACCCAGTGCAAAAGATGCCCTTTGGGCTAGTTTCCAAGCTTCGGTAGCGTCGACATCATCTGCACCCTCAAAGCCTGAGGGGAAGCCTAGGATAATGGTAAAGGTAGAAAAGCGCTACAACTTTGCCGGAGAGGACGTTGTGTACGTCCCATTCACTGCCTAGCGGCTCTCCGTATTTATTCATTGCTTAGTGAAGTTGTTGAAGTCGAAGAAGACTCTACCGATGCCAGGAAGTGGCCACTCTGGACCCCTCAGGAATCGGACACAGCAGCGCAAGCTTCGACGCCAGATATCTCTGCGGATTCCTCACCTGCGCCTCCTCCTTCGAAGCCTTCAGCGTCAACTAAACGTCCAGGCCCTCGAAAATCCAAGACTCTTCTCACCAGCGGCCCACCCAAAGCCAAGAAGTTATCAACTCTGGAAAAATCTGCCATGGATTGGAAAGCCCATGTTACCTCGGGTTCAGAGTTGCAGGATGAGCTTGAGGCTAACCGACGGGCTGGTGGTTATTTGGAGAAAGTTGACTTTTTGAAAAGAGTTGAAGATCGGAAAGAAGATGTATTAGAGGCGAACAGGTCGGCTAAACGTCGCAAAACATAGCCATTTCCTCCCATTTTCTTCACCCTATTTTTTNGATCTTTCTTCCGGAGAAATGCCCCTGTGTTGTTTTGTGATAGACTCTTGCCAAAGTCAGATAGCTCTTTCATTACGCTTCCAACATGCCTGGCCCAGGAAGGCGAGTCAAAGCGCGGAAGCAAAGTACCGCAGCCAACTCAGCTGCATCGTCGTCGTCGTCATCGACACAGGTCGCGGTTCTAGGGGATGTTGACCTTGAGGTCTCTTGGGAGTCGGTGGTACTTCAGATATGCGAAGCCCTGCACCTGCCCAGTTCGTTCGCCACATGCTGATGTCACCGACGATCACACTAATAACTTGAATTCGACGTAGACTTGGCCACTAGGCATGGTTTGAAGAAGGTCCATCAAGATTTCGATAGTATCCATCGACGCCTCGATCAGCTCTATCAAAGGAACCCGAACAATGTCAAGGTCATGGGCGGAGTCGTTGGTGTTTTTGCCAAGATGTGTATTGATGCTATTTTGCGGGATAAATTAATGGAAAAAGGTCAGTGGCTCGCGGACAGGATGCCCATTACCAGACGTATTCATTGCATATTAGGATTCTTGCAGAAGCTTCTGCCCCTGCTTGACGATGATAGGTCACGACATATGGCGCTCATAGCCTTGAGCACTGTTACCCATCATGGTGGTACCGCTTGTCGTGCTGAAATCGCAAGACATTCTCCAAAGCTCGTCCARCTTATGCAGGAGCTTCCCGACGATACMAAGGTCATCGAGTTGTGCATAGTCATTCTTTCACACAGCATCGTAGCAGTGGTTGCTGAAACCGAACCTCCCTCGAACAAAGCCCTTCGAGAAATCGCCCTWCCGGCCGTGTTAAACACAACCATCGACAATCTCCGTAAACCTACGACGACCCATAACGCTATCAACCATGCCATTCCTCTTCTATCTACTCCGACCATGAACTGCCCGAARATATGCAAGGATATCCCATCTCTCATCAARTTCCTTGTAGCTGGGCTACGAAGCGCTGACTGGATCACTCGAAGTTCCTGCTTGGGTGGGTTACTTCGCCTCCACGCCGCGGAATCGCAGCTTGACAGGGCCGACATTGACCCCCAGCGGATGATCGCCGCCGCTAAAGCTTTCCCTCCTCATATCCAAGATATCTTCATGGCYTATGGCGTGACAAACACCGACTACTATCAACTTGTGTTGACTAGTCGCGACAATCAACAAGCTTTCATGCAATGTGCCCAAGATCACAATCTRTACAGTCTCGCGATCAAACTTGGCGAATGCATTGGACGAACCGAATATTCTATCACTCAAGGTGCTTTCCAAGTTCAAAACCCGCGTACCGGCGCGTTGGAGACCGCCGACCTTGGACTACCCTTCCGTATGTGGGCTGATTCTCTGCCCCACTGTGCAAAGGCTATTCGAGAGCAAGGCACCCCTGAGCAACAGCACATCGCCGATATACTTGATATCAAGTATTGGATCATGAAGCAGCAGGTTCCGCGTGCCGTCACTATCGCGAAGGCAGCTTTGGAAAAATGGCCTCAGGTCGCGTACTTTTACTATGCCATCACGCTCTCTGCCGATCTCCCTGCGGGGCTACGAGCAGCGAAAAAGGGTCTCAAATGCAAGCARACGACGCCTTTCCTTCGATTCCAAATGTTGCAACGCGCGGTCATGCATGCAGGCGATCTTGGTATCGTGACCCTKCAAGATGGGCATGACGAACGCAAGTGGGAGGAGGGTATAACCTTCTTGCARTCTGCGTACGAYGATGCAAAGACGTACCTYGAGCAAGCTCCCCCAGATAGCCGACATATCAAGAATATGGCGTACTGGTATATTCTCCTGACGTTCGTCTTAAAGGGACCCGACATGAGCACAGATATGACCGAACTACGCGTACGTTCTTGCTCTTCTACCTCAGCTGTGGTGTATCTCTGAAGTTCCGCTCCCCCAATAGTCTACCCTGAAAAAGCTTCAGATCGCAGATGAGATCACTGTCATCCTCGGCACATCGCCTCCCAAGACCCAACTTCGTCTCACTCAGCAGTTGGTCGTCAAGATGTATCCAGATGCCGTCAAGGAGTGGGGTGATGTCATGCAAAGGTTCGATACGATCTCTCAACAAGAACCGCAAGAGCGGCCTGCGGCGGAGAATGCCGAGGATGACCTGGCTGCTTGGTTAGATGGTCACGAAGACTCTGGACACTCACATGGAGGAACGTCGTGTCATCATCCTAAGGTCGATACCAAACGCGGGGATTTGTATCGGTGTTCTTGGTGTAGTGCGCCTAGTGCTGCGTTGCGCAAGTGCGCTGGGTGTTCGAAAACTAGGTGTGTGGTTGTTTGTGATGTCTGGGCGCGGTCTTGGTTGATCTCTTTCATTTCAGGTACTGCGATGCTGCATGTCAGAAGTCTCACTGGAAAGACCATAAGAAATTGTGTACCGGCCCCAAATAATTGGGCCCGTCCGTACGATTCATGTTTACTTTATGTCCGCCCATGAGCTCCCTCACGACGAACCGCCTCGCTCACAGATAGTCGCTCCGCTTACTCCATTATTCGTTATATATTATCTTCAACAGTCCTGAACCTGCATTCAAGTCCCCGGCGCTTTGCGTCAATGATGATATTACGTTTCATTTGCCTCCCTCGGGCGAGCCAGTAGCGTAAGGAGAAAGATCATTGACGTGGACCTCGGAGGCGTTGCACGCATTTGTAGTTCTCCCATGCTGGACTCAGATTTCAACCTGCTTCGTTTTCTATTTTTACTCGGCGGCGATGCCACGCTGTCTCCATCGTTGGTCTTGGCTTCAATTATCACTGGGAGAGACGCAAAGAGTGGCTTACCTCAATTCCCATGCGATCATGATCTCCTCTCATGTCAATGCTATATGTACCTCTCGATGGGTGGACACTTGAAGCTTCTCCTCCTCCTTCCCGCCCCGCCATCTAATGTCCACGTCCACGTCCAATGTTTCACCGTTGCTGACAGAAAACGTTGTTCCGACCCTCGAAAGATTGCAGGTATCCAAGGTAAGGTAGTTTCGAATCCTTATTCAAAATTACCTTCATTTCCTTATGTCTGGTACAGTTTTTCGCAGGTTAGCATTCGAATTTATCGAAATCCTTCAATAACGTACCTTAATAGCCCTTGGAAACCATGTCCTCGTAAGTGGCCAACCAGCGTTTTCGTCCTGTACAGTCATTGATTATTGATATTGATAGTTCTATGATTATTTTCTTACTTTTGGAGACGAGGTCCGGTACATTTGGCGAGAGCGATGGTCGTCCGGTAAAATCATGTTCATGATGACCCGCTACCCAGTAATGGTCGAGGCGATCCTAACGTATTGGAGTAAGTGCGTCGTCGTCGTCCTCTACTGGCAGTTATTAACACCTCGAACCTTAGATCAACTGTGGCCTTCCGTGACGATTGAGACATGCACAACCCTTTTCAATATTACTGGTTGTAAGCATGCGTATCTTCGGTCACTAGACGTCTCCTTTGACAGCGACTACTCCAAGGGATGTTTATTATTGAAGTCGTAACTGCAGAAAGTGAGTGGTGCCTTGGGCTATCCACTTCCTTCTAGTAATAATTGCCCCGACCAGCGGTAATGACGCTTCGAGTTTGGGCTCTTTGGGGACGATCACGAAGGATAGCTTTCCTTCTCGGCGCTGCTGCGTTGATATGCTGCGTCGTCACTGCCGTCGTTTTCGTCAAGTTTCATACCTCTCAACACTGTGTGTAGGGTTGTCATACTCGGCATTACATGCATACGACGATTGACTAATGGAATGCTTCGTAGTTCTTTCACTGGGAAATGATGCGGACGGCGTGATGATAGCGCCTCTCCCGGGGTGCTATCCCATCGGAGGGAGTAACATCATCGTTATTGGCTACGTTGCCTTGCTCGTTTATGAAACCTGTGAGTCCCCCTCCAAATGCAGCGCAATAGGGACGCTAATCAACGGGAGAAACTCAAAGTTATTCTTGGCCTTACTCTTTGGAGAAGCGTCAGGCGCTGTAAGGTCATTTGGTTCTTCCAGAGAATGGTCAGCTGAGAAACCTCTTAGCTCATGCGGGGAGGTCCAATCTTGTACGCAGGATGATGCAAGATGGTTAGACTTTTTCTCGGACTCTCGTCGGATGATGGGTTCTCACTCTTTCGATTTCGGTTTAGGGGTGATTTATTTTGTCACCCAAGCAGGTAAGTGCATAAATTGTTGTTTGAAACTCTGTGGATCAGCGGTTCTAAAACTCAATCTAGCAATCTCGCTTGTAAACGTCATGATCTTTCTTACTCAACCGGTCAGCGCGTCTCGTCCCTTTGATATCTGCACGGCAACCTAATGTTGACTCCAACCCCAGCGTGAATACGAAAACCTCCTCACGCCGTGAGTACCTGCCTCGTCCCCTTTACGAGTTACCAGAATTCAAATTCAACATCCGATATTGTAGACTTCAACGATCTCTCCACTCTTTGCTTTCCGCCCGTATCATCATACGTCTGCGCAAAGATGCCGAAAGAGCCCACCGGGTCGTCTCCCTGAATAGCTTTGAACTTATGCCAGTAGGTTCTCTGGCCTTTGGATATCCCACCGTTGAAACGCGTCGCGAAGATGTGTGCACAGACTAGGGTTTCATGGCTGGTAGCCAATGGCTCGTACAATGGAGTCTATATGGGGGAAGTTCAGAACCGACCCTGTCTCTGCCCTGTTCGGAAGCTTGAAGTCTAAAATCCAAAAATTAATGGTTAATACTTCCGTCCACGTGACATCCATTTTCGTGAAAATCTGTTCCTCACTTGGCACCAACCCTGCAACTTGTTCCCAAACCACCATCATCACCGTCGTCATGGGTTCTCTCTTCTCCACGCTGTCTCGAATCTACAAAGTCAATAACCCACCCTATGTCCCTCCTCTGCCTTCTTCACAGCCAATTCGGTTTGGGATTTTAGGTGCAGCGGCCATCGCACCTGACGCGTTGATAAAGCCAGTGAAGAGTCATCCTGAAGCTGTCGTCGTCGCTATTGCTGCGCGAGATAAGGGTCGCGCGGAGGCGTATGCGAAGAAATATGGAATAGCGAAGGCTTACGGAGGGGCAGAGGGATATCAAGCCCTGCTGCATGACCCAGAGGTCGACGCGGTCTACAATCCTGTTCGTGTTCTTCAAAAACACCGCATATATGCGCTATATCAATCAATGTCTTTGTCCTCTTTTATAGCTTCCAAATGGATTACATTTTGAATGGACGATGAAGGCACTCGCCGCCGGAAAGCACGTTCTACTAGAGAAACCGTCTGCAAATACAGCAGAAGAGGCAAGGATTATGTACGACTACGCAGAGGCGCAAGGTCTCGTTCTCCTTGAAGCGTTTCATTATCGATTCCATCCTGCGGCTCAACGCGTCAAAGCTATCATCGATAGCGGCGAGCTAGGTGGGATTAAGAGCTTGGAAGCGTCGTTGGCGGTTCCAAAACTTTTCTTCAAAGAAAATGATATTCGGTATAACTACGGACTGGGTGGGGGCGCTTTGATGGATATGGGATGTGAGTACACCAAGCTCGCTCTCACGTCAATTCCAACGGGCTCACGCGTTGGCCAGGTTATACGATAAATTGCATTCGATACCTCAGTGGTGCCAATCCCACGTCCGTCATAGCAGCCTCAGCAATTCCATTCGCGCCAGTCGATCCCGCGTTGAAAGAGTCTTCCAAGAATGTCGATCGTCGTACCACCGCGACATTCGCCATCCCTTCGTCGTCAGGCTCGTCTGATATCACTGCGTCGATCTTCTGTGACCTCCGACTACCCAATACCCTCGGATTCATCCCCCAAATTCCGAAGGTATCCGCCAAAGTTGTTTGCGAAGGTGGGGAAATCGAATTATTCAATTTCGCGATGCCTACGTTGTACCATTCGATAACGGTTACTAAGAAGGATGGGAGTAAGCGTGTGGAAAAGGTATACACATTTACTGGTGGGAATGGGAAGGGTGAGGCGTGGTGGACGACGTATCGGTTCCAGCTTGAGGCCTTTGTGGATAGGCTGAAGGGACGGACACCGCAGACATGGCTGGAGAATGAGGATGCGGTTAGCAATATGGAATGGATAGAGAAGGTGTACGCGGAGGTATGTTATCGAAGTCGGCACATTTCCGGCCTTTTCACTGAAGTTTGCTTCACTAGACTAGGCTCGGAAGTCGTCCCAAGTCGGAATTCAAGCTCGATGCCTGATAAATTAGGGCCCTCAACTACCCCTCGACGTCTACATACGAATGTTTCACGCAAGTGTGTGTACATCACAATTTTAAGTCTAATGTCTAAGACGGGACCACTTTCCACACTCTGACGGTACGGTCATCACCTGCTGTGGCCAACAGACCTTCGTACCCTTTCCTTGGACACCACGAAACTGCGTTGATGTCGTAAACTCCATGTGCTGAGGCCACACTCGCAACAAGTGAATGAGTTGGTGGTGTCTTTGACATCGGGTCGGAGACTTGGTCGGGGGGTGCCTGTAGTCGTTCAGTTTCACATGCGACCACACCGAAGATGAGGAGGGAAAAGAGAAAACGTACAATCAGTTCCCAGATGTTCAGTTTCCCATCTCCACCGACACTGGCAATCCACCCAAGCGATCCTTCCTCCTTGCTGTTCCCGACGCCCCAACTTATCGAGTAGATGCTCCTGTCGTGACCGGGGATAACGAGGACACACTCCCACTTGTACTGTTCTACCCGCTTCCAGATCCGTATGGTTCGGTCGTCCGAGGCGGATGCGATGTATTTCCCGTCGGGTGACCAAGCGATGGACCAGACGGTGGATGTATGGCCCTTCAACGTCGCAAAGGAGAACCAATCATCGGAGGGGTCGTCGATGTAAAGTCTTATGGTGTCGTCGTATGACCCGGAGGCGAGAATCTACTCTGAGAGGGGGGNCGATAAGTTGGATAGAGTCACGGAGAGAGGTGGGGAGAGGAATTGACCTCCTCTGTTGGATGCCATGCTACACATTTCACATCTTGAGTGTGTTCCATTTGTACGGCCAGGCATTCAAAGTCGGCGTCAGGCAGGACTTGTGGCTCGTTAGGGGACAACGACAAGAACGATGAAGTCGGGGAAACTCACCTTCCCAGACCCAGACTGTTTTATCACGACTACAGCTCGCGAGCATCGTCCCCGAGCTAGAGTACGCGACACTCTTGCACTCCGTTTCATGCCCTTCAAGCAAGCTCACACATTCCCAATCCCCCTTTCTCGGACCCACCTCGTCGTCTTCCTCCGCCTCCTGCTCCCATATCCCCACGTTAGCATCAAACGATGCCGATGCGAGGCTCTGCCCCGAGGGCGACCAAGCCAATGCACGAACCGTCTTGGTGTGGCCTGTGTTTATCGTATTGTTGTGCGTGAACCGCAGATCGGTGGAATCGGTGGGGAGGTCATAGTGGTAGAGACGGATGGTTTTATCGGCGGAACAAGATGCGATCAGAGGTTTTGTCGGGTTCCAAGCGAGGTGCCATGCTCGGTCTTCGTGGCCTGAATCGCTGGGTATGAGGCCCAGATAGGGAGGAGAGGAGGATGTACGCACCAGTGAGCTCAGCGACCGCGGACAGTGTGAAAGGTAGTGTCGCCATGACTGATTGCACTAAGCGCCCTTCCTGATTTGCCTTCAATTTCTAGAATCTCATATTTGAAATCCACATCCGAATCATGACTCCGACTACCTCACCTGCACCCCTCCCCAGTACCTTCACACCGAGAACGCACGGACTTGGAGATTATTTTCGTGAAGCCTACGACAGAATACTGCAGATTGAAAGAGCCTTCATTGCTCAGCAGAAGACTGACGATGACATAGCGCCGTTGCGCGTTTTGGGGTACCTACTCCAAGAAGAGCTCGATAGGATGGGTTTTAACCGCCTTGCTAAAGCCATCAATACCGCGCACGAGGACCAGCTCGTTCCACTGGGTCATTTCTACATAAAATACTTCATTCGTATTTGTGAGTTTTTCCGTATTTTTCATGGCGGCATCACCCCTAATCCTTCACCTCAGTTTATCGAAACCGAGGGCTCACTCCTCAACCGTCTCATCATCCATCTCGCGACTCCTTCAATACTGCTCGAGACCTGCTTCTTACGGACCCAGGAAGCCTTTCTCATTCTCAGGCCCGAGAATTAGTACGCACCCACTCATACAGTAAACCACCCCTGTAGACAGTCTAATATCGCTTCTACATTTCACCAGGTCTTCGAGCGCGACGGTCATCGCAACCTAGTCACGGGAGCTTACTCCTTCGAACTCTCTCCTGCGGCGAACGAGTTCCACAATAGGTGGCCCATTGATCGTGTGTATCTCTACGCTATGCACATTATTCCGGACTACCTTGCGAAAATCTCCAGCAATGCGAACGGGAATGTACTTCACAATACGGGAGACACAGCGATGGAGGCTTTGGTTGATTTTCCTCCTCACGTAGCCACCTGAGCACCTTCCTCGTCGAGTCAAATCTCAACTGAGGAGCAATCTCTGTTGTAGGTCGACAAGCCGGAGCGTTCAACCATGTGGAAGATGCTTGAATCCTTCAGCGGAACGGACATATACGAAGAACTTGCGGGAAACCTCATCCACCGTCCGTCAAACCTCCTGACGCTCGGACATTCTCAACACTCGCACTTCAGTACATGTCGCCTCTGGTTCGAACGGACGGCGAGTAATTTATCTGAATAAACGCGTCACCAATTTTACTTTTTATCTGAATCATCAGGACCAATTTGTTGACGGAAAACGGCAGTGGAAGGTCTGCCACACGCGTGAGGCTCTTCGTGCGCACGGAGCCGGCGGCCTTGTCCATTTTGTCACATTTCCTGGTGACCCCAACAACCACAATGCTTCGGATTGTCGTCCTCCTTCTGGATCTTTTCCCACTACGATGGCGACGATACCCGCACCCAACCCAACATACCTCTGTCTTCACGCTCCGGCTTGTCGCGTTGCTTGGATGTCTGGCGCGACGAACCTGCTTGAGAATGCGTTGGCGCCTTCTGATAGTTGGTTTGGTCCTATTCCCCCCGACGAGATCGTTCGAGTGGCTTTGGCGCGATTACAGTATGATTTCACTGGACCGAAGGTGTTGAACGCGATGGAACATCTTTCGACGGACACCTAGTTCGCCTGGACAAGTCAGTTTCAACTTCCAACTTTCCACCGGCCTCGAGCGTAAATTTGCGAGAGAGTGGTGCCGTCACTTGTTCAATATGTACTACGGAGATTTGGGATTCCATTGATACAACCGACGCTAAAACTGCCGTTTATCCTTGCTTTATAATTACATGGTATAGGTGATCATCCGACGGTGTCTTTACCAAGTCGGGCCCTTGGCTGAAAAATAAGATGTGCCTTCATTGGCGGCAAGATCATGCCGTCAAAAACAAGATTCGAAGGACGAATTGTCTGACCGTCTGGTAATTTAACATCATAGTTGAGTAAGATGTGGGCCAGCATGATTTTGATTTGCATCTGCCCGATACGTCGGTGAGCAATGCAGTATTCATGAGTGATGTGCTTACTGAGGCGAAGAAACGTCCGGGACACGCATGGCGACCTGTTACGATAGGTAGTCAGGAAAGGATTAGCCTACACGGCTCACTGGGGCCATACCAGTGTTAAATAGTAGGTACTTGATAAGATGCCGGGGTTAGCTCTCTTTGTTTGTGAAAATAGAAAGGACTTACCGTAGAGTCCACTCTGGAGAAGTTATACTTTGTGGCACTGAGAACGTCTAGGTATCCTACATGAGAACTTGGAATCGGAATAAATGAAGATCCAAGCCTACCGTCAACGACATGCTCATTTAGATTCGAAAAACGGAATGGATCAAATATCTCTGGAGAGGGATAAACCTGCGGGTCGAAATGCGAGTGATGCAAGTCAAATGCCACATAATATCCGGCAGGGAGGATGGTCCCATCATGCAGCTGGGTGTCAATAGCAGTCAACCGCTGCATCGCAACTACCTGGAGAGTTAGAGTGGATATAAAGCCTGCAGTGGAATATCGTACGGAGACTAATCCCATGGAAACGCCCAATTTCTCGGAGCAAACTGTCCAGCTTGGTGAGCCTGGAGAGCCCAGCTTTGTTCCAACAATGTTCCTCGGACAAGACTTGCTCGATTTCTTCCCTAATGCTGCTCACGTCTTCTGGAAACATCTGGGACAGCTCAAATAGAGCCTGGGTGACGATCGTCGACCTAGAGCGAAAGAAGCTATAAGCAGTGGTTGAATGCTTTGAAAGGATGAGGAATTACGAAGTGTGTATACTTCCAATCTCAGTAAGTAAGACTTTCCTCGCGATGTCAAACGTTGACAGAGTAGGAGTCGCATGTTTGATGAGGGACCCAATTAAGTCCACTCTGTTCTGTCAAGTAAGATATGGAGTAATGCTCGAAGCGCAAGGATCAAGACATTATGTACTTACTGGTTGATGCTCGGATGATGATGGTTTCGAATTTTCTTCGATGCGCTTCGCAACGTGGGGAACGATATAAGTCATTGGCTCTTTCGTCCCACCCCAAATGGCGGAGAGTATGAAGTACAGCACTCTACGTGTTGATGAATATCCATCGCTACAAGCGATCCATCCAAGGAATAACGCACCGGCGGAAGATCTTTGGGGAAGAGCAGAGAACCTTGCCATAGGAAAAGAAGCTTGTAGTGAATCGAACCATGGAGGTTCCGAAATGCTTATTTCGAGAAAGCTCTTCACCAAGTAACACGCGTTGGATGACCGAGCCCATTACATTGACAACCATGGAGTGAACGGATACACTGGTATTTCCTGAGTTGGCCTGGGACTGAAATGGGCATTGAGAACATGGGACAGTAAGGAAACAAAACATACTTACGTCGAAAGCTTTGGCGAACACCATGGTGGCATCATCTAGGGCAGGAATTATGCCTGATGCATTTCTCGTAATTTCGCGAATGGAGCTGATGTGAAACGGAAACTCAAAGGCTTTGGAACCAATCGTATAATCCATTTGAAACAACTGAAGGTAAGACTGGACTGTCAGTAGGCGGGTCGAGGGCAAAGAACTGAGCACTCCCTTGATCGACGGTCCTGGGTTGGTCAAACTGCAGGATATTTGTTTGAACAAGCTGAAGTTTTAGACGATGGAGACTTACTTCACGGTCGTCCCCGGTACGCACAGTCTCTATGTGTTGCTTATCCAAAATGATAATCCACCCCGCCAGGGTGGGCAAGGCAAAGGGTTTGCTGCCAAACCTCCTGGCACCTTCATCTAGTACTCTTCGACCATAGAACGCATAGTGAGTAGCGGTGATAAGATACCCAATTCCTCCGGCTCTGCTAAGACGGGGGATTCCAGGAGGGGCACCGTCGTTGAAGAGGCGATACAAGAGAAAGGTAACGGAAATCCCAGTAATGACAAAGGACAGCATGTTCATGGGGGATTTGAGGGGTGGCTGGATCACACTTTATGAGCGAAATGCGTCTTGACTCTTGCAATATGGCCTTGTAAGTCACCTTACTGGACACATGAAGAGTGCCCCATGATACGGTTCGTGTGTGAATAACTTACAGACTGAACTGTAGTACGTACGGCAAAAGTAGCTTATCTCGACTTCTGATTGTTCATGCTACTCCAACATTGCATTATCGCCGACTTCAGATGAAAGGCAGGCACAAGAAGCTCATTTCACCATAAAGCATCGTGTAGATCATCGCCACTCTTCTGAAAAGAAGCTTCGGTTCATCTATCTTCAAAAGCTTAACGGATAGAAGAGGGTCACCTGGTTGATGGTAGGTACACTGGCGGCTGTAGGCGGGGATTCTGCTGAGGAAGAAGGCATGGTCAGCGACGAATGAGGGTGTCGGCACGTCGCCAAGATGATGCAGTCTACCGGCTTGACGGAAGGAATCTTCTGGAGGATGGCGGCAACAGTCGAAAGCGACGGCGGCTTCGACGCGACAATGGTCATAAGGGAGGCATAAGTTGACACGGATAATTACACCTTTTGGGCGCGTTTAGATAATGAGACGAAACGAATGATAATCCAGTAGATTCTTTCAACGGACCAGGCTGCTAGCCGCGATGCCTTGATGCATCCTGCCTGCGTAGATGTCGTTGAATGAGGGGCTATTGAGGATCTTGAAACATTGACAAAGGACGGAGGCGGCTTGTTTTATCATCATGGTATATCTTCATTGCATTCCATCGTATTTTAGGAGGCATTCTGTATTGTTTGAAACCTATTATGTAGGTCAAGATTTGAACCCGTGGTTGCCTGTATACGTCATCCGGCTCGGAATATTTCCATCCCAGCCTCGCGCGCTCAGCCAATTCTCAGGGAGTCGCCAGACTTCAACGCCTAGTGGTCGACAGCATTCCAGAGTCGGATCTTCCTCACCAGTATCTGTACCTTCACCCCACATCTGTCAATCGCCAAGAGGACATTGATGAGAGGATCGAAGACGGTGAGGAGTTGGGGGTTTGCACTCACCGGCTTGGAGAGGTCTCCACCCGGACAGGTAGATAGAGCGCAGAGAATATCCGTCTCTGCGATGAACTAGATTCATATGATCGTGTTGCAGCTTTCATCTTAAACGCCAGTTCCTGAAAACCATACACACCTCGAAGTAATCCCCAGCCTTGGCTGGACACGTTTTCATAAAATACTGGTCTTCGGAGTTCAGGCCTGTTGCTTGGAATACATTAAGGACGTCGTGGACCATATCCTCCGTCAACCCGAATGGAGCGATGGCCCGAGTAAGATTTGAATGACAGTGATAATCGAAATCTAAGAGCCATGAAGCTATGCGAATTTGTACTACGTTGTGAACATTCATACCTTTTCCGGAGAGCATTTTGTTGACATAAGGATCACATCGCGTCCCTAAAAGGTCGTGAACCCTCGCACCGTCTGAATCCCGGCCGTAAGAGTACAAGGAATCACCAACGATGGTGACAAGTGGTCGGAGATAGGGAAGGTTAGACCATAGTCGGTCGTAGACAGTTACATGGGCGCTCTGGAGTTGCCTGGTTCGTGAGGCCCACATGTGTTCCTTGGGGTTGTTCAGAGACCAGATATTCAGATCTCCAACCTAAACAAAGCCGGCAGTCATCAGTGTACTAGGGCCCTTGTGCAAAAGATCAACACTGGGGAGGGACTTACTTGAGGCCCCTCCACCGTAGTAATCGTACAAATATCTCCCTTGCGCACTTCCCATGCCCTCCCGCTTCTGATCGGTTGCACGAAGCTTTGGACCAAAGTCCTCTCTCCACTGGAACGCGTCTGGGCTACTTCATCACAAAACTTCTTGTCTACTTCGAGTGGTCCTCCTGGAAGACACTGATAAGCTGCTTGCGTGAGTCGGCCGGCCATGAGAGGGACCTCAGGGACAGTTGTGAACGAGTTCCGTGCTATTCAAAAAAAAAAANGTACAAGACGCGATGTCTTCGCACGAGTGTCGATACGGGTGGGTCGGCTTCTATTTCCACATGGATACTTTCCCCATACCTATACAAGCGCAAATAATCTCGCTACCCTGCGTGTGGTCATGAACCGTCAGAGGCTGACAGACCCTCATCGAGAGCCTCAACGGACCGAGGGAAACGCGGCTCAGTCTTGCAATGGAAAGGTCGTGGGTGGCTGAGAGCAAAGTCGTATCAATCGTCCGTACTACGAGCTGGGATGACCATCAAACCCACCTGATGAACCCGTCATATTGAACCACTGGTTCGATAATATTACCATCACCGTCCGTGGCCTTCGAGAAGGAAAGGTGAAATAACATTGTGGCAACGGTGATGCGGAGAGATTGTTCGGCTAGATGCAAACCTGGACAAATCCTAAATGTACACAGATGTCCTCGTTAAAGGGGGATGGGAAGCAAGCGATAATTTACCTACCTCCGTCCAAAGCCAAAAGCGGACCGAACGGCCTCGGTCGCCTTTATCGCACCTTCATCGTGACCAAGGTATCGTTCAGGATTAAACACCCCAGGCTCAGGGAACATGGTTTCGTTGCGCATCATTGACCTAGAGCGAAGATGAGGATGCCTGTCCTTTCAACCACTCAACGTGTGTGTACCATATATTAGCCCAAACAACGGTTCCTTTTGGGATATGATACCCTCTGTAAGTATCATCCTGCGTGAGGATGTGAGGAAGGCCTATTATGTGCTATGAGGTGCGTTCTCGGCGTGGAGGCGTAGCACTAATGCGACGAACCTAACGGAACTGAGACGCCCCATCTCCACACTTCAGTCACTACCGCCCTGATATAGGGTAAACTCGGAATATCGTCGAAGGAAGGTGCACGAGAGCCTGTGCGGTTGTGGTTAGATGACGCTTCGTAAGCAAAAACGTTGCTCTTACCAACAACATTGTCGAGTTCTTCCTGAGCCCGTGCCATTACTTCTGGGAAGAGGGTCATGGCCAATATGAAGGACATGATCGACGATGGAGTCTGAGAGGTTCTAGACCGGTCAGTCGCGCTCTGAAAGCAGGATTATGAAGTGTACCGTTTCTTCGCCGCCTGAGTATAGAGAAGCGGCAGCGGCTTTGATGAATTCTTCTCCTTGACTAAGCACTTCTTGCGTCAGGTCCGTTTCAAGGTCATGAGCCTGCTTGCTGTCTGGGTCGGGTTCGGGACGCGAAGAGGTGGGTTGTTCAAGATAACTCGACACGAATGACGGATTGTATGTCCCGCTTGCCTGTGTGACTGGTGAGTAACTGAAGGAAGATCAACAGGAGATTAACATGTCTCTCACCATAGATCGCTTGACAAACTCATGCGGGACGTCGTACAATCGTTCTAGATCCGCACGCATTTCCTGGGCTTCGCGAAGAAACCCAGCACCGGGAGTCCAAGTTGGAAGATACTTCACTATCAGGAGCCTATATGTAAGCACAAAATGGAAGATCTGAGGAGCGCAGCAAGTGAGACGTACGCAAAGGAAAACTGTCCACCCAGTAGGCTCCGGGTTCGGATGCTCTTGCAAACCCATGCATGGCATCTTCAGCAATTTGCACCAGTTGAAGGGGGTCCTTCACAGGCTGACTATCGACGTCRTAACCATAGGAAAGGCGTAATATAAGCGMYGCGGTGGCCCTAAAANYTCATGATCAAYAAGCGAAAAAGNNNTNGNATTSRGTTGTGYGACTGACTCTCGWACTATTCCCGCAAGATCAACYGGACTTTCCTGATCCCATTGTAAGATACTGCGRGTGAGTTTGAGGGAAGACCGYGCAAGGGCTTGYTTGATATTCGGRTCGCTAACTGCTCGRGGACCAATGAAAGTATGAAAAGCGCGCCGAAAGCTTCGGAAACGTGAGGACGGCGGTCCTTGACAGTATCCAAGCCCACGATTCCACCCAACKCTGCAAAGAAGTCAGTATATGCCATCTGATCATGSAAAATGCGAYACTCACAGCTCACCAGCCATCACCGCRCCCGGTCGATCAGAATATATGCTCCCTATCTCGTCGCTATGAGCRCKYCAGCTGTTTCGTACGWGCGTAGCGCCTTACCCCGACTTTCAAGTAGATCATTGGCTACCTCAAGAGACCCAAGAATGAGTGTGGGTGTCCCGATAAGGTTGATATATACGATATCGCCTGAAATTTGTCAGAATAACCACCAGAAGTGTATATCTACGAAATCACATACCGTATCTTTTGCACCACTCCTCAAATCTCACCSATTGGTTGAATTTAGGTATCTGAAGCGCATTGCCGACGAATGGATATCCTCGAGGACCGGGTGGGCGACCGAGGCGCGCTGCCCGTAGATTCCACACAACAATAGCAAGGATACCGAGAAACAGTACGATCCCGAGCGTAGAATCCATACAACGGCGAGCCGTAAAGCCTTGAGAATTTGGGATAACAAAAAACTCCGAAAATCCAATGACCGCCACGACCAACTAGTCGAAGGAGGTCATGCATAGCAAGTTGCTGACGAGCAGCATCATTGCGTAAAGTGCTTCAGAGCTTCAGAGCTTTCTGGCAGTTTTCGAGCATAGAGACAGAACATGGTGGTCGTAAGCAAGTCGCAACAGAACGAGCTTGAAGGAGTTTAGAAAACTCATGGAAAGGGGTACTCATAACGTGACTACACGATCAGGGGCCCGGGCCGTTGCGGATCGCATTGGTTTAGCCACGGTTGTCTTCCAGCTTGTTTCCCGCATAAATCCGTCGCCATGCATATAACCTTTGGTGCTATGATTCAGATATTCAACGTCGGTATTAGGCTCAGGTCGAACTACATGAGTCCTGAATGACATGCATTGGCCGCTGAGCTGAAGGCCACCCCGGCGAAGGCTGGCCTTGGCCGATATCTTCGAATAAGCAAACTTGTACGCAACTTCTACTTTTGCTTGTGCATTACCTGCCTGACCAGYCACACCAGAAATGGCGATCCACATAACTATCCCCTCAATTCCTTCAGAAGTTTTTCTTGGAATTGCTCTGCGCTCATCTCGACACGAACATAATCATCACTGCGATGATTCAACCCGTCGCGGGGAAGGTGTCGCGTAACATATGGTGAGGATGAGGACTATGAAGTCGATGAAGATGACACCGACGACGAAGAGAAGAAGGAAAAGCAGGCAAAACTCGYGCGTATGTGCGAGTGGTTGAAGAATTAGGATCTGGTGGTTGAGTCGTCGCTGCAACCGCTTGTCCAAGCAAGCGTCACTGTAACCGCCTCAGATACCTCTCTAGCGCAGCTCGTAAGTAAGGAGTGTTTACTTACTTACCTTTCAGGCTTCAGCGCTTCAGCCTTGTAATCTGAGCCTGTATGCCTCCGTTCAGGGTTCAGACGTTCACTGTTCAGGTTCGCAGGTGACGGGTAACGTGATCGCGTCTTAGGGGTTRTTCCCTTAAATCTTAGTCAAGACCGGTGACCCATTTGCCAAGCGAGACGTCTTTTCAAATTCGAACCATGCCATCCCCAGCCCGCCAACGCAACGGTATAACCGCGCTCGCCCCAGAAACCACCGTCGTAATCATCCGACACGCGTCGCGTCAGGAGAACACACCGCACGCATCCGATCTAGAAGGCGACAGCATCGTCCTCGATGCCAGTCGTCTCACCAAGCTCCGTCTCGTCTGCAAGAAATGGGACCAACTCATAAAAACTTCGCCATTATTGTGGAATTCCTTCTCGCCAATTGAGCCTCTACGGAATATCAAAAAAATTCTGAAGTACGCAGGGAACACTGTCCCTCTGACCATATCCCACAAATATGCCCCATACGCCCATGACTCAATATCACCGGACGCTGTGAAGTTCATTTTCTCGCAGCTACCCCGAATGGCTGGTTTACATATCGCCCTGCGAAAACCGACCTGGGAAGAAGTTCGTTCCGTTTTCGAGTCTAGCAAGAACGCGTCCGCTCTCGAGTGGTTGGAGATCAAAGTCTCCCACGTCAAATCCGGCAACTTCGACTGGATTCTCAATCCGTCCAGCGTATTTGGACATAATCTTGAGCTGAAGAAGCTTCCACAACTCCCGAAACTCCAGGAGCTTTATCTTTCTGGCATCAAGTTACCGAAACGATTCAGCCCTCTACCCAGTTTGGTCTCCCTCCGCCTGGGTAGTCAAGGGCAGCCTCGACGTGTTGGAAAGCTTCTTGAGGCTCTTTGCTGCATGCCTGCGTTACAGAGCCTTCGGTTGGATCACTGTTTTCCTGAAGAGCGACGGGAGGACGACGAGGATGAGGACGATGACTCTGCTTCCGTGGATGAGGGCTCACAAACCGCAAAGCCAGACGCCGCCGTATCGCTGCGCTCTCTTCGTTCCGTTCAAATCTGCGATRCRAGTATTGGGCAATGTGCAACCTTTTTGGGGTCCATCAAAGCTCATCTCACTYSRCTYCATGTCACATACGAAGAGCRATCGCAGGTACAACCWGAACGCGTCTCATTGATGGTCAAGGCTGCSCTRCGGCTCTTAGCAAGATCRCTCGCGACGCCCCAGAAAATGCTYGTCATCAAGGATCTTTACGAGGAAGATGGCAAYTACGGTCCGCACAACCTTCGAATTTCCCTGTCTCTAAGAGGCGATGAAGCATACGAGCGGGCCGCAGAAAAGCCTTCCAGACGTGGTGTACCGGGACCGGAAGTCGAGGGTCCAGCAGATAACAGTCTTCCGCTCAAGCTAACCTTCAGGAAGCGCTTCGGCGACGACGAAACCTTTTTCGAMAACGACCCCGGTGAAATTTGCCGTCCTTTCATCACG
The DNA here is from genome assembly GCA_029747585.1 of Pleurotus djamor. Classification (NCBI taxonomy): domain Eukaryota; kingdom Fungi; phylum Basidiomycota; class Agaricomycetes; order Agaricales; family Pleurotaceae; genus Pleurotus; species Pleurotus djamor. The sequence continues at coordinate 12,472 of JAPEVF010000218.1, read as the reverse complement.
GCCATGGCTCCATTGCTCGCCGATGCTTCGAAACTGCTCGTCGATCATGAAGCTTCCCATTATTATTGGACTTGGGACTGGATATCTCCTGTTTTGCAGTGCGAGCTTCCTGCTGTCCAATGTGTGGAATTGATACCGTGTGGATATGCGCCAGATAAGGACAAGCAGAGTGGAGGAGAATATGGCAACGAAGACGAGGATGAGGAYGAGGACGAGTACGATGATGAAGAAGACGAAGAAGACGAAGAAGATTTCGACCCTGATAACCAGGAAGTCCTTGGCCAGATGGAGAAACCGAAGTGCACATTTAGTCGACTCGTTCGTGCACTGGGCGATGACTGGGTGGTTGAATCTCCGGGCGTATTGAAGAAAGAGGCATGACGCGTCTCTGGGTGCTATTTTACTACCATTTCAACTTAAGTTAGCCACATCTGAACAACATCCATATCGGCCGTAATTATGCCATTTGACGAATTCACACAAATATCACCTTGTACTCTTCATCTKATCCTGTGGTAACAYTTATGCCGGCGACAGTAAACTCAAGTCATCACTTAGAGCTACAAAGTATCCCAACCGAMGCGTACTTCGCGATCGAACCGTGTATAACGTGATCGTGTATRCAGGGGTTATGACTGTGACATCTGGGTCTGGGCTTTTTCTGAGGCTCTTCGCTCTTCCACAACATCCACGAGAGCAGCAAATAGCATYGCAGTGCTTGACCTGGGTAATTACTCTGACAGCTCCGCATCGCGTTGGAAATGCCTGGATTACGGAACCCATTCAGACTTTCACTTGAGGTACGTAAATTTAAATAAATTTAAATATAAAAACTTCGCGAACAGTTACCTAACGGTCCTAACCTATGCTTTGCGGCCATGGCCTCCGTGGTTGTCCGACGCGACGATATAACGACGCTTGCTCCAGAAACCTCCGCAGAGATTCTCTGGTACGCATCGCGAAAGGACAAGGCATACACRCATCCTCCGGTTGGGGGTATCACACTTGATGCCCACCGTCTCACCAACCTCCGTCTCGTCTGCAARAAATGGGACCAGCTCATAAGAACTACACCGTTCTTATGGAGCTCCTTCTCCCCCCTCGAGCCTACACACCGAATCCAAAAAATCCTCGACTACACTGGACCCAATGCACCTCTTACCATATCTGAAAAAGACCGGCCGTTTATGAGRGACCCAGCATCGCCAGATGCCATAAAACTCGTCTTCTCAAAGCTCTATCGGACATCTAGTTTGTATATTGTCCTCGAGAAATCGAAGTGGGAAGCGGCTTGTCCCGCTTTCGAGGCCATTGACAATGCCCCCGTTCTGGAGTCGCTGGACATCACCATATCTGGCCGACATAAATTTGGGCTGAAGAATCTACCATCATGTCCAAAGCTCCGTCACCTTCGTCTTTCCGGCATTCGACTACCTTTGCACTTCGACCCTCTACCCAATTTAGTCTCCCTCCACCTAATTAACCCAGGGGAGGCCGGAAGCGTCAGTAACCTACTTGAGGCTCTTCGCTGCTTACCTGCCATCCAGCATCTTCGATTAAACGACTGTTTCCCTAACGAGCGTCGGGAGGATGACTACGGTCACAAAGAACCTGCACCCGGGATGGATAAGAAGACACGAACCAGGATACCTGGTGCCCCGGTACCGTTATGCTCTCTTCGCTCCTTAGAAATCATCGACGCGAGCATCGGGGAATGCGCGTTCTTCTTAGGATCCATTAGAGCGATCCTAGATCGATTGCATGTCACCTATGTCGAGCCACGCACCATCCAATACGAACGGCTCCAGCTTATGGTGCACGCCAGCCTACTGTTCTTGGGAAGGTTGCATATAACTCCCCAAAAACTCCTTGTTATTGAGGATATCTTCGACACGGATTGTCATGGCTCACCAAACAGCCTCCTAGTCTCCTTCTCTCTTCGACCCAGCGAAGAGGCCCCAGCCTCCGCCTCAGCCCGTTCCTCACAGAGACGTGACGATGACGCGGATGACGGCGACGACACTCCCTTCAAGATATCAGTCAGAAAACACTTCGATGAYGAYGACGAYGACGACGACATTGGTTTTGGCGATTATTTCTCCGGGGACGATGTTGGTTCAATTTGTGACTCTGTCATCTCTCGCATGCATCCTTTACTACACGGCGTGTCCAAGCTATTGATTGATCATGAATCTTCCCATCATCACTTGGAGTGGAACTGGATGGAATCGGTGCTGCGCCGCTACCTTCCTGCCGTGCAATGCGTGGAGTTGATACCATGTGGCTACATATCCGAAGAMGAAGAAGAAGAAGACGAGGTTGAAGAGGGAGAAGAAAGAGAACCAAMAACAAAGCGAAAGAACTGGGAACTTGATGACTTTGACCTGGGTGGTGGTGATGAGACCGAGAAACCGAGCCGCMCATTCGGTCGCATGGTTCGTCGCCTAGGTTCCGGCTGGCTCGTTGAATCCCCTGGCGTATTGAGGAAAGCGACCAAGACCCAGTCTTAATGTGCTCCCGGCCATCTATNCTTCCTTCGACGTATGCACGTCTTCAGCCTGTTGAAGGTCCATATTGTGTCCATGATACAGTTCTTTCATCTTTGGACTGGCACTACTGCCCTTGATCTGTAGTATTTGACTAGCTTACCTCGTGCTCTTCGTCTCMGCCCATAGTGGCATGTCCTAATGCTACGACATCACCAAACCTGCTTACTCGGCTTGATAATAGTAGCGTCGCCCCTACCAATGGTAGTACCAACGCGCTCT
>JAPEVF010000217.1:0-67819 GCA_029747585.1 Pleurotus djamor | reverse complement strand
CATATTGAAAGCATATTTTGGTCAGAATTCACCTCTACACTTTATATGATCACGATAATCTCAAGGGGAATACCTTGATCCCATTTCCGGCCCATTTCGAACCCATCCCGAATTTATTTTGTATTTCCTCCTAATCGGACTCCTATAGCCCTTCCATAATCCCCTGAGTCATATTGGAGACATATCGTGAGTTTATTTCGTCTCCGGCCCTCAACTTTATCCTAAGCATATTTTAGAGCATATTCTAAATTAACTTGCAGTCAGACTGCCTATTATACGGTGTGTAAAGTTTTTCACTGACCAAAATTTGTTCGCAATAAACAGGGTTAGCTTATTTGATTATGTCAGCAGTGTCAGCAATTCAAATACTTTGCAAATACTATGAAAGGGTATGGTATATGACAAAAATTTGTGAAAAGTGTTGTATGCGATAACATCAAGAACAAAGTTGACTTCAAAGCGAGCGACAGTACAAAGGGAGGTCCAAAACACCAAGTTGTATCTAACATTGACCCAGAAACTTGTTCTTGGGAAATGGTTGCTTGTAATCGTCTACCCAAGTGGTGAGATTGGGGTTCATGTAGGCATCGATGTATCTACAAGAGCCTTTCTCAGCGATCGCCTTGAATGGAACAGCAGATGACGACTCACGTGTTGATATAGTTCGCCGTTGGGAAGTCTTTCGGATCGCACCCAATATTTAGAGCATCCTTAGGCTGGTACACCCGTATCCAATCAACCCGCATGGTGGCCGGGAATATCAAGTGCTCAAGGTCAACGTTTCCGAAGTTAGTTGACATGCCCAAGTTTGCAATGATGTACTATAGATTGGTCAGAGACTCTCAAGCCATGCCATTTCGAAAGCTTGACTCACCATGGGTTCTTGCGGTATCGGTCGCGCAGAAATCTGAGCAACGTCGTCCTTTGCCATCCCAGGTTGCATCAAAGTCCAAACCCTTTCGCCATTGGATACCCAAGAGATATACTAGAAATAAATGCATTGAGCTTGACTCGCGAGCAAGAGTAGATAGTAGCCTACTGCTGAGTCAAACCCAGGCTTATATTCAAACCCATACACGGAGAAGCATCCCGTGCGCAGCTCGTAACAGTTTTGGTCTGTAGGAGCCGTAAACCAAAAACAAACCAACTTTAAAGTGCGTGAAGACTTACCAGTTTGAGATACACCAGAGCTCGCCTGCTGGAAAACGCCTCCAATATACGAGTTCAACTCCGTGATTTCGGGATTATCAATGATGAGGTTAGCCGATGAGTTAAACCACACGTAGCCAGCGTTGAAAGGCTGTATAACGTAGGTCAGTGAGAATGGTCAAGAGAGCAACAACAATGACGTACAGCCCATTGAGCAGACTGCGAAACCTGTCCTGTCAGAGGCTCGCCAGTGATCTAAGGGGATAAAGTGATATCATCAGAATGAGAAAACGTCACGATTGGGCAACGCACCTGAGCTTCGAAGATATCTATTTCTGGAGCAGAGCGCCCGACATAAGATCCATCTGCGTGGACAGGTCCCGGATGGGGTTCGCCCGGGCATGTGCAGCGAGAAAGCTTTTGCCCCGGTAGGAAGGAAAGACTACCACCTTGATTCTTGTCACCACTGGTTAGCGCAGCGGGAGGTACACCAGCAACACTTTGGTTCTTGACAGTTCCTACATCACAGGCATCATAGGTATATGGCCACTGCCAAAAGTCAGGAGCTTGCTCATTCTTTGAAAGTGGCGCTACTCACCGTTCCCTCGAGACTTGCGCCGAAACCAGCACGCCCCAGGTTCCCCATTGTCCAAACAGCGGGCCAAAGACCAACAACGTTGTTAATTCCCGGGAGTGTCACGGAGGTCTCAATAAGACCGCCAGTAAAGCAAAACTTGTTCCAGGTTGATATAAGGCCTCCTTGATAGTCTAAATCATGGGTGTCCTTCCGGGAGAGGGTAATCTCCAGCGCACCACCACGGGTGGTGACGGCAGCGGGATCATACCACTCCATGTTGTTGGTCTGCCAATAGTGCAAATCGACTGCCTCCCAGTACGGATCATCGCCAGGATAGAAGGTGCGGTTTTCCGTGTTGAACTCATCACTGAAAACGAGTTGAAGTTCAACAGAAGGGTCGTGGTAGGACTTCTTAGTATAGACATCTCTTGGCGTATCCAGATCGACGAGACCCCAGCTCCCTGGAATGCTTGGGACCTGACATCATTAAGACTTGGCGATCGAGAACTAACTAGGGGTAAACTTACCTGCCCGCTAGCATTGATTCCGCCAATATTGAATCCGCCCAACGTTGACGGTTGGATTGCCGTGAAATGGGAAATGACGGGATAGCCGGCACTAAAGTGAAAGTGAGCCGCTAGACTTGGGCGCTGAGACGACACGTACTTACAACAAAGCGACAAGGCCAACACATAATACAACTAGGCAACCCAGATTGGTTAAACCTCTCGTAGTGAATACATGGCCACCAGCGTCACTGCTACGATCCCGCCGGGGGTCTGGGTTGTGTAGGTCGTCGTCTGGTTCGGGGTGGTTTGGAGAGATATCGGCACCCCACTGTGATGGATCAGGCGACAATGAAAACTGCATGTGGGAGTTCGGGATGAGAACAAATCCGTTGTGACTGGGGCGAAGGCGTAGGAACGAGGAGGGAGGGTGCGCTGGCGCCTCTACTCACTTTATCTGCAATTGATGGAGCAGTTCCTGAGGCAACTCTGTTACTATTGCCCGAGAAATAACGTGAATCGTTCTGCATGCGCGAACTGAGGACATTTGACAAGGCAGGCCGGATATAAGCACGCACCAATGAAGAATTACTAGAGACAGTTCGCAAGGATCGTGGAGAAGGCTGCTGAGCCAAGCTGGCGAAAATGGTTTGATTTGGCGATTTCGAGGAAGGAGGGAGGAGACTTGTAGCCGACGGAGAGTTTGCCTGCTGGTAGTAGGGCTCCTGGCGGGATTTGGGGTTTGTCGACGCCATGTACGGTGAGGAGGAGGGGGAGCGGTAAGGAAGGTGGTGGTTAGGAAAAGAGCGTTTTGCGGGCGGAGCTGTCGTTGATGGTGGGAAGGGGTAATTGGATGCCATCACTACTGCGAATGCTCATGGGAAGCGTAAAAGCCGTGTGCAGGTGGTGAAGGTGGGAACAAACCCCTGGTGCTAAATTTAAACTAGGCGGTAAATGGAGTCCCTTAGCTCAATTACCAGCGCCATTCGACAGGCCAAGAATCCCGCCCCGCCAACCTTCTCCCTCCAGACTCATTTCTGCGGCAGCCTTTTCGACTCGTGACAGCGTAGTCAGTTCGCCACCCTCGCCACCCACTTCCAGCCCCCTCGTCCTTGCATCCTCTTCTAACCGACGCATCCGTGCCAAAATAAACTGATTGGCATGCTCAAGAGCCATTCGAGCCCCGTTTGTGTCCTCCAAGTCGCTCGCGTGCTTCACCATCTCTAGTAGAGTAGCTTTGTCGGTCTGATAGGTAGACCGAGTGTCAACAGGATCGGTAGTGAGAATTGCGACAGTCCCGGTATTGGTTCGAGTATGTGTACTGGTTTGAAGGCCATCGCTCACTCTGTCTTGTGGGCAAACCTGTGTCTCCTTGAGCCAGCTATCCAGCTTCTCAGCAGCTCCCTGAGCCCTTTGGGCCTTCTCGTGTTTGGACGGTCGACCAGCCTTTCGTTTGCCTTTTTCCAAGGTGTCTCCGACCGAGGTGCCAACTGATCGATAGTGTTCTCGGGGCAAAGTCCGTGGATTCAATGGGAAAAACTCCGACGACGGGCATATATCAAAAAGTTTGTCGGCAAGCAATTTTTGGATGACATGCGTCGCATGAGGACGTAGCGGAGACAGTTGCGGTGTGGTCAGGGAGTTCGGAAGGGCTTTAAGCGAGGACAACCAATCTGATGGCAGTTCATGGTATACTCAGTATACGAACCTCCGACGGAAATGACTACTCACCGATTGGAATGGGTATTCGGGAAACAGCATCGATTGGGGGTGTCGATGAGGATGGTTGTGTGTAGAAGAACGTATACATTGCAAACAATGATATCGCCCGCTTTAGAGGCGGCTGGGATGGTATCGTCCCCTCTATTTACGCGTCAGTCAGGGCCCAATTCCCCGTCGTTTATAGTAGAGACGAACCGAGAAAAATCCTGATGGAGACATTCAGAAAAGCCTCTCTTGAACGCGGATCGTAGACTTTAAAGTGTAGCAAGGGCCAGCCATCGGCTTTCCACAGTTGCTTGAATAGTTCAAAAGGTTTGGTGGAGTCTGAATTATATTTCAAGACATATTTATGTGTCAAAGACATCAAGTCGTCTCTGAGGGAATCGACATATATGTTTGAAGTGAAGTAGGAAGGCTGGACGATGATAGCGCCGCGACCAACCGAAGGAGCAGGCTTGACTTCCATGGCCAGAGTAAGGTCAGAGTGGGGATCGGAGTCAACAGTGAGCTTTCTGTTGATGGAATCTCAGAGCTTCACAATAGAGCGCGATCACACGTGACCGAGTGATCACCGTTCACGTTGTCGTCCGTGGCGCTTGGTCCCTCCACTTTCCCAACCACCTTCCTCATCGTCAGCGACAGCGACCTCGCGATGTCGCACTTGTTTCGGCGGCGTAGCGCCATTACCTGCTTTTTCTGCCATTCTCCTGTTCCTTTCCCCCAAGATCCAAGTAATTTTCGTTGTCCAGTCTGCCAGTGTCGGAACCGTTATGATTCCAAGGGCGAGGTCATGTCCTCCGACCCAGCGATGTACGACGAGTCCTTCAATACGCGATCTTTTTCAAAACGAGGTAAGTCTCTATTTGAATTCTGTAGAAGGGTTATGTGCTGAATAATTGTTTCAAGCCTCTCCCAGTAAAGACAGGATCCCAACGACCTATGGCAAAGGCCCTTTCTGCCGGACCTGCCAGACGAACCAAATGCTGCTCATCAACCTGCTCGCAAACTACCTCCCATCGCCCGACGTACGCACTCTCATTTCCTTCCCGACGTTCGACCCACTCATTTCTCCCCCAAGAACCCACAGTACGAGCGGCGTCTCGCCATGCTACCCGAGTACCGTGAATCTTTGCACGTTCGCTATCCTCCAGTCTGCGAAGACTGTCTTCCAGCCGTAGAAGATGAATTACACCGCAAAGACAGTATGGCGCGAACCAAGGCGCTTGGTGGATGGCTTAGCCAAACCAAAGGCAAAGACACGCGTCGGCGGGTCTCAGCTCCCAAGGAACGCAGTCACCTAGCCAGGGAGCTCAATATTTGGCGTTTTAGAGGCTGCTTGTGGGTGGCGACCTTGGCGGCTTCCCTCTATTGTGGCATAAATGGTGCGCATTGTTTCAACTAAGCTCAACTTCCCACAATTGATGTAGTATAGCCGCACTTGGCTGTTCTTTTCCACACCTAATCATCAAGACGCAGCCCGTTCTTCCCATACTTACTCTTGTTTCTCTCCTGTGGACGGCATGGGATCCAACGTATGCGTCATATCGACGCGCTCAAATACAAGGTCGTGATATACGTGTTCACGGCAAACGTCAATACAATGTATGTATCCTCCGTCCTCTCTGTTCAATTCGCTGCTTCAACGCAAATATTATCAGATTCTTCAGATGATTGCGTGGCTATCTCGCTTCGCCACCTCGATGTTCTTATGTCTATCCTTCTTCAAGCCCCATCTAGATTTTTTCCAGCTATCTCATCTGGCGTCCACTTCTCGTCGACTGTACTTCGCAACTTCTCTGATCATCGAAATATCTGTACGTGAAGTTGCCCATCATACTTGCTTTTTCACTGACGCATACCCCCAGGTCTCCGTCGTATGCGCATTCACCATTCGGCTTCAAAAACCTCCTACCATCCGCTTGGTGGATACCAAATCCCATTCTCTTGATCTTCGTTCGAGATCGTCTACGCCTTTCAATCCCCTGGGGGTTGACGATAACTCGCAAATCCCCGCTAGCAATTCGCGACGTTCTACGCCTTTACCAGCAGACACCGATCTCTTGGCATCTCTAAGCCTTTCGTCGAAGCCAGTCATCACTCCCACCAACCCTGTGTTTGGTCTTCCGTCATTGCTTGCTTCATCATCTCGACCTGAAGCCCACCCGATTAATTCCATGGATGACGACCCGATAGAAGTCGACAGAGACGAGATGGCGATGGATTGGACCCCAATCCGCCCCACGAATCGATTGAATGTTCCCAACCCAGGCCCAGGAAGGCCCAAACAATCAAGTGACAGCGATGATGGTGCTTGGTTACGCCCTCAACGCTTCTTTGCACCGGAGAAGCCGACTGGTTTGGAGGGATTGTTCGAACGCACAAGCATTATTGATGAGACTGATGGGGAGACACGACAACCGACGGCCTCGACCTATCATTTCGTTCCTAGATGGACATATACATTAGCCATGATCCCTCTGATTTTGTCCGCTTTCGCTTGGGTGGCATGGAGAGGCCGTGGGGGTGGACCACCAACGGTGACGGAATTCCCGTTGCCATACCCATCATATTCATACCATAATTCGCAATATGCTAATATCAATGGGGAGCAGTGAATACCCAACCTTCCCATTCAAAACTGAGCCAGCTGAAGGGCATGAAAAAATATAATCAAGGGGTATCCGTATCTACATCGAATCATGGAATGTTTCGTGAAAGTGTCCAACTCACTAGAACCTATGGTGTATACACGACTATATCGAATAGCCATAGGTTTATTATTCGAAAGGAGGAAGTATGAACAAGCCAAAACTGAGGATAAGTATATGAAAACGTAGAGACCCAAAAACTAGATGTTTTGGGATGGTGTGAGGTATAATAACTGTGTTGCCTATGTAGAAGCATGTATCGAGGTGAGCTGGCTGCTAGACTCCCTCAGCGTACTACCTTAACGTACAGGCACTACCACCCCAGCCTAGAACCGAATTGGAGCTCCATGGTAGTCATATGCTTCGGCGTGGCCAGCTTGATGATGCAAAGGAACGCCGACATCATAGTTCGGCTGACCGAAGGCTGAACCGTGGTTGACTTGCTGCATTTGAGGTTGTGGGCTGGGACCGCGGGCGAGGTCAGCGTAACCGCCAACCGGGGCGAGACGTTGACCATGATCATAGGCCGATGCGTTGTGTCCGTAATCGGAACCGTGTCCATTGTCAGACGTAGCACCATAGCCACCAGAGGCACCACGACCTGCGAAGTTGTTGTCATGATGGTTGGAGCCTGACTGGAAGGACGTGTCCGATGTGACGCGGCGATGGGCAGGAATGATGCCTTCGTCGGGGGTAGTTGGCTGCCAATCAATGGGTTGCAAGCGTTCATCGAATTTGGACGAGCGAGCGAGCTTCCACTTGCGGAAGATGGTCCAGATGATTGCGACACCAGCAACGGAGGCAGCGACAGCGATCAAAATGGTAAGGACGTTACTCTTCGTCTTGGCCGCACCGGAGACCTGGGGTGGTGTTTCCGTCTCTTGAGCGACGGCCGTCTGGGACTGGGTGCGAGTGATGGTGCTGGGGTTGTTGGCTACAGGGGTCGGGGCGTTGTCTCCTTGCAAATTGAGAGTCTCTGAGGTAGGTGCAGCAGGGGCAGATGTAGGGGTCGAGGTCGTGAGCGAGGAAGAGGATGATTCTGACACAGAAGAAGACTGCGAGATGGAGGATGCGGAGGAGCTAGAGCTGGATGCGACGCTGCTACTACTGGCACTGGACGACTAAAGACGGGCGTTGAGGGAAAATGTTTCTGTGGAGCGAAAGAATTCAAACACTTACAACAGATGAGACAGAAGAAACAGAGGACGAGGCACTCGAAGAGATGGATGAGGGAGTGGGCGAGCTTGTGGGCGGGGTTGACGAGGAAGATGACTCAGTCAAGCTGGCTGGGTCACTCCCCGCACCAGCTACTGGGCCTGGGGAGTCACTCCCGCGGAAATTGGGGAAGAGGGGGTTATCCTGCGGGCTTCGCTTCTTGAACATGCGCTTCAAGTGAATGTGATCCCGCTTTAGAGCCCCCTCGTGGGCGATCCCAGTAGCTTCCACTGTACTGCCGAGGGACATGGCAATAACTAGGGTAGCAAGGATGCTGAGAGTGAGATTCTGGGGTTTTGCGATATACATCTTGTGTAAACGTGGAAAGGACGAGAGTTGGTGTGTAGATTGTGAAGTTTCCGGGTTGGATCGGTGGCTGCAAGCCGCTTGAAAACGAGGGCTAAAGGCGAGGCGAAATAGGAAAGGTGCAAGGAAGAAGTCAGCTTCCGAACGAAGATACAGAGAAAGACTGAGCCAGTCAGGTAGGTAGGAAGCGAAGGAGGACTGAGGACGAGATGGGGSAAAAAAGAGAAGATAACAGGACGACTGTCAAATGATGGCAACATACTCGTTTGAAGGGATTGGTTACTGAGCTGGAACTTCAAGTACCAGGCCCAGCGACGTCTAGCTCAGAATAAGGCGTAGAATCTCCTGCAAAATAGCGTGCGCGCTCTAGCAGAAGAAGGGGGACGAGGGGAACGAGGAGGAGAGGAGGAGGTGGTGGTGGGAGGAAAGAAGGGGCTGGTTGTGATCAACAGTCGTGAAAGGAAAGAAAAGGGAGCCTTGGCCGACGCGAAACCAAGGGAACACGATTATGTAATTGCAAACGTCAAAAAAAATAATATATTCGTATAGCATAATCCAAACACACAACACAAACAAAGTCTCTCCTGTCCGTGTAGAAAATCGTCCACAATGTACTAAACTAGTTATGGCTATCGAGACTCCAATTGTCCAATGCAACGGAGGGAGGCGTCTTGAAATCACTTTCGGACATACCATCCCATTGCGGGTTGAAGAGCACCTGGAGGTTCTGATTGCCAGCATCCAAGTTGATGGTGAGAACAGTCACGTCAGGATTCGGCTGGTCGGGCACCAAGGGGGTAGGATCTCCACCAGCACGCTGGGCAGGCGAGGTGCTGATGGTAGCACCAGACGTCGGACTCAACACAAGCACCTTCATCTGTTTATCACCAATCGTAAGGGTCGCCGAGTTGGAATCAGTCGTCACAGTGGCATTCGTATGCATGCGCCATTGAATGCTGGATTGAGTTTGGATCTCGTCTTGGATGAGGACTTGCTTGCGTCCATTAATAGTACGGACGCCGCGCTTGACAGAGGTACTATCATTTCAATTTAGCACAGGGTACGTCCAAAAATATCGACGAGAAAACTCACGCTTGTCCATATGCACTGCTCATGTCAGTGACCCAGAAGGCAGTAGAATCGCCGGGAACATCAAAAACGGTGCTGGAGCCTTGCTTCGTTCCCGATGAGCCATGGCGAGCGGAGGGGCTGGCAGTGACGAGTTGGTTGGCACCACCGATCACAAGGGTATTCTGCCCCTCAGTCATCTTGCGGTAGTAGTTCCAACGAGCGGCATTTTGGGCATCGCTGTTGAAGTACTGAGGTGAATTGTAGTCTCCAGATCCAAGTTCCCCAGCCCAACGTGTTCCCATTGCGTCCAGAACGAAATCACCAACGTCGAGGTCGTTGTGCGTTTGGTGATTCTGGTTCGTGCCTGCCTTCATGCCCACAAACAGTGCGTTTTGATCGGTCCAACTGCTTCGCATCGACACCCATTGATCACTCTGGCTGTCAAAGAAAGCATCGAGAGCAAGACCGTTCCAGAAAGCGCCTGAGGTGCTGGGATCATACCAGAACATACTCCAAGGTTCAGGAGCATCGTGTTGGTCTCGTTGGAATAGAGCGTATTCGGGGGAATTGTACTGATCGGCGTAGAAGAGCATGGCATTGGCGGTGGTCGAGAACTTGTTTGGGCCGTGGTCGCTGTAATCAAAGAGGGTATTGCCGGTGACATACATATGGTACAATCCAGTGAGGTGGTAGTTGGGGTTGGCGTCAAGTAGACCATAGTGAGAACCAGTAGCAGTGATGAGAGCTGAGGCCATCTCGGCGTGACCGGTGGTACCAAAGTACCAGTAATTGGGTCCCTCCGACCACGATCCATCCGAGGAAGGTGCATTGACACAGTTACTCTTGGCGTTATCAATGGTCAAGCCGAGAAGTTGGGAGGCCGTGCCTGTGGTATCGTCACCGAGGATAGCAAGGGAAGCAAGTGTAAGTCCTCCGTTGCAAACACAATTCCAGTTTCCGGCAATGTTGTTCCTCCACCAACCGAAATCGGCGCCGTTATAGGCAGCAACTCCCTGACTAAGACCGTAGGTGATGACATCGTCACGAAGTTTGTTTCGCTGATCGGGAGTCCAAAGCTCATAGAGCCAATCATAGGCGATACCAAATGCCGCAGAAAATTCGGCAGCGTCTAAGAAATGGGAAGGGTTCCACTTCGTGTTGTTATTAGGCCCAAAATCGTCGGAGACAGCGTTCTGTGATTGAGATTTAGATAAACACGCTCGTTGTCGATGCGAAGATTATGACAAACCTGCAATTCAGCCCAAGTCCTATCGACCCAACGAGTTTCATTGGTCATTCGGTAGGCGTAGGCAAAGGCTTTGATCCTCATTTTAATTTCACGGGCATTATCAAGGATACCACTATCACCATCCATAAAGTACCGGACGGGTTGAGCGTTGAAATATGTTGTGGCATTGCCGAAGATGGTGTCGTTCCAACTTTTGAGGTACGGGTCGTTTTGGATGAGGTTCGGTAGGGCTTGCCATTTATAGGCTGGCGCGATGAGTCTAGGTCGGTCAGGGCGAACGGTTGTCGGTGAGGGGCTCGAAGGTTTAAACGAATCTTCAGGCCAAGCGATAGCGGCATTAGTCGAAGGGATGATAGTGGGTTCGCCGAACGCTGCACTGTTTGTCTAATTATAGAGCTCAATCAAGGTGGCAACGAAAACGTTCGCAGGATCACTCACAGTCGAAGGGTATAAAGGCTTCATATATTGGCTGTTCGTTGCTGTCGGGAAAATTCCAATCTGTGCTTTGGCACTGGCTGCTGAGCTCGCAGCGGCTTCCCCACTGGCAGTCCCTGCTCCGCCATTGGAACTCGAGCTGCTGTTATTATTTGAAGCTCTGCTGCCCAAAACACCACCAACAACAGCACCAATGATAACGAGGATAGCAACGGGCACGCCAAACTTGACCCAAGGGCTGGCACCTTGTTTAGCGGGTTTTGCTGGTGTTATGAAGCCAGTAGATTCATTGTAGTAGGGATCGCCTGAGCCGTATGGTGAACGGCCTTGATTATTGACAGAATCGTAGGTGGCCATGGAGAGGGCCGAGGAAGAAGGGAATAACGGTCAGAGGTTAAAGAGAGACTAGGAAACGGCTATATAAACGCGGGCAAAAACAAAGAGGCGAGGGCCTGGTGGGGGTGATGAGGGAGAACTGGAAAAAGAGTTGGCAACGGCGAGCCTCTTCCTTGAGACTCGGCGTGGGAAGCCCGGCCGCTATCAATAGATGCCCCTATTTGCATAATTTACAGCATCCAGTTATCACGTATCTCGTACAAATACACCTGCTGCCCCCATTCCAGTACCAATGCACATCGATGTTACCAGAATCTGTGGAAATCCATCGTGAGCACACGGATATATAAGATTCACGCGTTTCACTTGCCTTGCCTTCCCGACGATTCAATTCATTCAAACCTGTCGCTACCTGTCGAGCGCCAGTGCAACGTGTTGACAGAGTTCGTGTCAGTACATGCTTGCCGTCTAGAAAGGGCGAGACAACTTATCTAGAGGATGTCCAAATGCAATCGCGCCACCGTTGACGTTCACCTTGTCCCCGTCCAAGCCAAGCTCTCGGACACAGTACAAAGCCTGCGACGCGAACGCTTCGTTGATCTACCAAAAGAAATTGACAATGAGCCCCTCCTAAAGACGTGAATGTGGGGATCCTCACCTCAAAAAGGTCAACATCAGCAGACGTGATACCAGCTTTCTTCAAAGCCGCAGGGATAGCAAATACAGGACCAATGCCCATAACGCGAGGCGGAACACCAGCCACAGCCGTGGTGACGTGCTTCGCGAGTATCTTGAGACCCAGCTCCTCCGCCTTTCGCCTGGTCATCAAAAGAACGGCAGCAGCACCATCCGTTATTTGGCTCGCATTACCCCCTGTGGTGGTACCTTTGCCCCACTGAGGGAAAGCAGATCGAATTTTGCCCAAGTTTTCCTTCGTCGTTCCATACCGAATACCATCGTCCTTGGTTACCACAACCTTCTCGCGTACGCCAGTAGAAGGGTTCTTTTGGTAAACGGTGAAAGGAACAATTTCTCGCATGAAATGTCCAGCCTTCTCGGCGCGTTCGGCTTTTTGGAACGATTTGGCTGCAAAGTCATCCTGGTCTTCACGGCTGATGTTGAAGTCTGCCGCAACGTTCTCACTCGTCCAACCCATTGGCTTGGGGCAATCTGCCGAAGGTGGGTGGGCTGCTACCTCCTCACTTTGGGCAGGACCACCTTTATCGGGGCTAAAACACGTCAACGAACTAGCAGCCATCGCAGACCAAACCGCACTTACTTCTGGGACATGCTCTCCACACCAATCGCCAGACCAATATCTATTTGGCCTCCACGAATTTGGTTGGCAATGGTAGTGATCGCCATGAGACCACTACTGCAGAAGCGGTTTATGGCTTGGATAGGAACTGTTTCGGGGTAACCGGCTGCGAGGGCAGCTGCCCGAGCATGGTACATGAGGTCGGGAGTGAGAACATTTCCGACGCATATATCCCCAACGAGGGCAGGATCGACGTGTGAGTGGACAATGGATTGCTACGAAAATGGTGAGCGGGGAGGGTTCTGTACTGTGCTTCGAAAGTTCGAAGGCAACTATACCTTGAACATCTCGAGTATAAGCTCGTCCGTACTAATCATGCTTGTTAGCACAGCGTTTTCAACTCCAGATTGCAGTTCGAAGACGTACGCAGCATCTCTGAAACCACCTTTCTTCGCCTTGCAGAGTGGCGACCTGATAGCCATGGTAATGACCACATCGTCGGGACTCTTTCTCTCCAAAGCAGCAACTGCTCCTACTCCAACAATCTGAGCAGCAAGGTTCTTAACGCGTTCCATGGTGAACGAGGAGATTAGTGGGGTTGGGGAGGTTGGTGGAAGTCCGGATACAAGTGAGGACGAAAGCCGGACAGGTCGCGGATAGCATCTATATGGTGATCCGGCCGCTTAGGCAGCCTGCCCCGCACTTGGCCATCCAAACAAGTCTGCACCTTATCACGTTAGTCGCTGGGATATACCAAGCATCATACGCGCACAGAGGTCGGTCGTTGACTGGGTCCGAAGGTGGATGGTAGTTCGAGTATTACGCGCTTATTTTTCGAGCGCGTCACACTTAAAGTTGTCAATGCCCATCACTGTCGTTCAACGTCCATCAACCTCAGTGAAGCCAGAATACCGATTCATCGGTATGTCAAACGAAACCACGGTTAAACTTGTGGAACGCTGTATAACTGATTACATGCGTAGATATCGGAGGTTGGCCCATTATTAGAGTCTACTCGCGACTTACCCATATCTAAACGGAATTGAACTCCCAGTCAACCTCACTGATCCGGTCTTTCGAGGAGTCCATCATGGAAAGAAGAAACACGACGGTTCGATCATCTTCCAGCTGCATGCCTCATCGAAACTCATACCTTTACATTACATTTAGATGATTTCGATGCGATGATCGAGCGTTCTCGCGCAGCCGGGGTGAAAACCATGATCATCACAGGAGGTAGTCTCCGTGAATCCAGGCAAGCCCTGCAACTAGCAGAGTCAACCGGTACGACCCATCATGACCTTGATGATTGATGACCATTCATCAAATTACTTCAGGTATGTGGGCGACGATTGGATGCCATCCCACTCGTTCGAGTGAATTCGATAAAGCCAAGGGCGGACCAGCTGCCTACCTCGATGAACTGTCCAAGCTAGTCGCCGAGAATATCAAAGGCAAAGGCCGTGCTGTTGCAATCGGAGAGTGTGGACTTGGTAAGAACATAATCACAAGCTTGAGAGATCGTTGTACAACTGAGCCATACATTGAAAGATTATGATCGAACGCACTTTGCGGCACCTGAGGTCCAGAAGAAACATTTCAGTAAGTTCTGACATCCGGTTGCTCCCTCCAATAATATTGACCGTTTGATTCATCAGAGTCGCAGTTATCACTAGCTAAAGAGTACCATCTACCACTGTTCCTCCATTCACGCGCAGCGCACGCTGATTTTGTTTCCATTCTACGTGAAGAGGGTTTTGGCGAAGATGGCGGCCGAGCTGTTGGTGGCAAGGGAGGCGTAGTCCACAGTTTCACTGGGACGCCAGACGAAGTTGTGGAACTGGTAGGTTGAACTTATCTTTCTCCAAGGAGGTTACTGTGACTGATCCCTAAGTTGTCAGATGCAAATGGGCTTTCACGTCAGGTATGCCAGTCGCAGCATCTTGATGAGGGGCTATCTGTAACCTATTGATGACCCCGCAGCGTCAATGGATGTTCCCTGAAGACTGAAGAAAACCTGAAGGCAGCCAAAGCCATCACCCTAGATAGATTGATGCTAGAAACGGGTAAGCAAGGCCTACAGTACTAGTATACCCTGCCATGATTAACTGATACCTCACCGTGCGCAGACGCACCCTGGTGCTCCTGCACGTCAACCCACGCATCCAAGTCCCATTTAGATACCTTACCTCCTGCTCTCCGTGCGGTCTATTTCCCTCCAAGCACCAAACCTGAATCCTTCGTGTACGGGAAGCCGGTGAAAGGGAGAAACGAACCAAGCGCAATTGGTGGTGTTGCATGGGTCATGCATCGGTTATTGGATGTCCCCTTGGAGGAGCTCACGGAGCGTGTATGGAAGAACACGGTGGAGCTCTTCGATTTAATGTCTGAACTTTGAATAAATGAATTGTGTGACGCGTTAACGCGCCTTGCTATGAGTGCATGTTGAGAAGTTAACTTGTTCATGTTTTCCCTCACCCCTGTTGGGCCAAACGGTTGGGCGCTGCCCTCAATGTCCGTAACTCCCCTGCGTGCAGTTTTGTTACCAATACCCACCCTCCTCCCATTCTCGAGGCTTTTAGCCCTCTGGCATGACCGATGACCACGAGCAAGATGTTTCCTGTTGACATCGAGCGTAACATCGTCCCCTTCGCGCTTTCTTGTGTAGCCCTCACATGGTACGTCGCCTTATGGGGGATAGGAGTCCTTGGGTGCATGTCCGCGTACGTTTCTCCTTGTTTCTGCGCGACGTAGAGTTGCACGACCACTCAACGTCTCTTCATGCACGTTACAGGCGTAAACGGTACCGTGTCCGCCCGCGTTCACCGTCAGCAAGTCTTCCGCGGGACTCTGTTCCTGGCGTTTCCATCCTCCGTCCGCTAAAAGGCCTCGACACGAACTTGTACGAAAACTTAGAGTCTACATTTACCCAAGAATACCCAAACTTTGAAATCCTCCTTTCTGTTGCGGACGAAAATGATCAGGCGTTGCCTGTGGTCCGGGAGCTTATGGCGAAGCATCCGAATGTTGATGCGAAGGTTATTATAGGTGCGTTACGCGTTTTCATTTTGCTCGGTTTGGAAGGATCATGCTAATAAGAGAACGCGTGCAGGTGAGGAGCTAGTGGGTGTCAACCCCAAAGTGAACAACCTTATTCGGTCGTATCGTCAAGCTGCGAACGATATTCTCTGGGTTCTGGATTCGAATATTACCGCAGATCCAGGGACCCTTGCTCGTTCCGTAGACGCGTTAGGCCCACCCAGCTCGAGTTCCCTGCCATCCCCACACCCACACAGTCGAAAACGCATCGCCCTAGTCCATCACGTCCCCTTCGCGTTCGTCAATCAACCCAAACTCGGATCCCGAGTCGAAGAAGCCTTCCTCAACACAAATCACGCGAAGATGTACATCGCCATCAACACCGTCGCCGTCGAATCATGTGTTGTTGGGAAATCCAATATGTATCGTCGTTCGGATGTTGAACGTGTGAATGGGACGCTCAAACCTGCGGGGTCGCGGAAGGAAGGGGAAGATGGTAGTGAGTGCGGGTTGACGGCGTTTGGGAGGTTCCTGGCGGAGGATAACATGATTGCGAGTGCGCTGTGGCATGAATTGGATGTGAGACATGATCTCTCGTGTGATGTCGCGCGGAATGCTGTGGGGGATATGTCGCTCAGGGATTACATCCAACGACGCGTTCGATGGATACGCGTTCGGAAACATATGGTTCTCGCTGCGACTATCATCGAGCCATTCACGGAATCTATCATTCTGATGTTGATGGCCGCGTCAAGTCTGAAATATATGTTTGGTTTCCCCGTCTTCCTCTTCGTTCCTATTCATCTCGCAGCTTGGATATCAGTCGACTTGGATGTCTACGCCTCCATTGCTGGATACCCTCTTCCATCAAGTCGGCGGTGGGGATTCCTGGCGGCTTGGGCTGTGCGGGAATTGTTGGCGTTGCCGATATGGATGGTTGCGATCTTTGGAAGCCGTGTCGAGTGGCGAGGGAAAACATACGAGGTTCTTCGGAACGGCGAGGTTCGACGGGCCCGGGCAGGGAATCTGTTTGGTATATTTAACTTTGGACGACATGATCGTAGCGACGAGTATGAGCCCATAGCTTTAGAGAGCGCAGATACATGAAAAATACAAAAAGCGTCTGTTACACAACAAAGCGATGGTAGATTGTTCGGTATATTAATGCGAGTGGTATATATATCTATGAATAAGTCATTAGGGAGGCGAGGGAAGTGGTGGGCGAGTCCCGGGATATTATAAAGTGGGATACTGGTAAGGGCAAGTCCATGGGTAAATGAGCGAAGTGGGGCATTAATCAAAATCAAGGAACGTGGAGAAGACCATCAAGTCTCCCTCGGGTGTTGAGATTCATCAAGTCGTAGCGATGTTGATACCTTGAGGTGGTGTATCATTACAACCTCCTCGAAGAAGGTATCTGTCCACTCCTCTGCCTTGCAGCTTTGGACGGCGATGGGGCGTAGTCTGAGGCGTTCGCCTTCGGCTGAGACCATGCGGACGACGTCTTCGTCCTTCTTTCCTGTGTGCTTTTGTCTCTCGTTTGAGAACCAGTTCTTGACTTGTTTCAGCGCTCTGTGGGAAGAAAAAGGGGGGAGGGATACGGGAGAAGAGCGGATCAGAACCAAGACAAGTCGAAGGCGATACGAAAGGAATCAGAAAGATAGAGAGAGAGGCTGACCTGCGAATGGTGACGGCAATGATGGCCATCCAGGTCTCTGATGGATACATGGTGATCTGGTCATAGACCATGCGCAGAACGAGGAGCTGCTGCTGGTTCACGGGCGAGTTTTCGACGGTCCTGATCTTCTGAGCACGCTCCTTGACCTGCTGCTGCTTGAGCTTTTTCTCGATGCTGAGAACTGCTGCTTGTCGAGACTTTTGGGTATCGCGCAGCTTTGAGGTGGAGCGTGAGTTGTGGAAGGCGGATGCGCTGTTTGAGGCGACTGAGCGCTTGAAAGGCTTTGGGGGCGAGGGGGNAGTGGGCGTATGGATCACATGAGATATGTAGGCTGTCTATGGGGTGGCGTGAGGGGGAGTCGNTAGCGGGAGTAAGCGGTGGCGGCGGAGGCGGAGGAGGAGGCAGCCGAGTGGACGATGTACTCTGATTCTGAGGAGGAGGAGGCGTCAGAGTCGTCGAACTCCTGGAGCGGCTGCTGCGACGCTGCGACGTCTGCGAGGAGGTGAAGACGGGCTTCGCTGGAGCGAGTGGAAGTGGTAGTGACAGTGTACATTGGTGAATATCGTGAAGCGAGCGAGAGGAGGGGGCGACTAGCGCGGTCTAATATGGGCGAGAGCAAAAGAGAGTGTGGTGTTTATGTTTTGTGGGAGCAAGCGAACATGGGACCTTGAAAGAAAAAGGACGCTCTTGTTCTTGTTGTTTCCCGTATGTGTTATTGTATCCCGGGCGCCTATTATATTCATTACCTCGACCGTTACCACTCTCTACCAGATGGCAGACCACGCATCCGTCAGAGACAGAATCATATCCTCCGTCTTTTCCAGGAGAAATGCCCTCGGTTCCCTCGAAGAGTCCTATGTCGCCCACATAAAAATATGGGAGGACGCAGGGCCAGAGGGCGGTGGCAGGAAACCACGGTACATCCTCTTGTCGCGTATGTGCTACCTACACATATCCCTTTTATCTCGAAATGCAATCTCATAGCGACGCTGCACAGAGGCGAACAACGGCTCTGGTTTCATACACAAGTCAAAGCTCAATACAAACGGCACCTTCTCTGTCGGAAAGACCTGGAAACTATCAGACTTGCGTGCAATTCAAGTATCCAATGTACGCGCACCCGTCATCCACACCCACCTCTCTTACACGTAAACATCGACAGCCCCTCGCCTTCAACATATCCTTGTCAAGGACGTACAAGTGGCAGACAGAGAGCCAGACAGATCAAGCCGCCTTTATCGTCGCCCTCATCCGTCTATTTCGTCAGGTCACGTCAAATTCAGTGCAGCTACAGCTCGACGGTGTTGCCGATCCAGACTCGCTACCGTGTACCCACTTGCTCCTTGATTCGTGCTGCATTTGTGCTCACTATTTTCCCGTCATCTAGCTCGTCACTCGGGACAGAACAATCATGCTCGCGTGCCACCTCCGCGCACGCAATCGCCTACTGTCGCCCAGCCTTCTCCGTCCAGACGACCTCCGGAGCAAGCTCATAGGGCATACGAACAGGATTCTCCATCTACGCCCTACGATCACTCACATAGAGTACCTTCTCCATCCAGACCGCCCCAGCCTCCCTTTGCATCAAGAAATGACTCTCCCTCCAGACTCACATCCTCTACTACCTCCACCAGTAAACCCAGAGATCCACCTCCATCCCAGCAACGTCCCCCATCTCCTTCAAAGCTAATCACGAGCATGCTGCGCCCGGGGCGAGGCGCCAACACGTCGCGATCAGGCCAGATCCCATCTCTCGTGGTGCCATCGTCACCAATGGGACCTCGTCCGCTAGACCTACCTGCTCGTTCTCCCGCCCCCAATACGGGTCTCTCTGCACACACCGTCGGCGATTTCCCTCCGCATACGCCGACATCCGCGTATTCACCTGGCTCTCGACCTGCTTCACCCGCATCATTTGAACCCCCTCCACGACTACCTACTCCAAAACCTCCGACACCTAGACCGACGATCGTGACGGAGCCGCAGCCCATGCGGCAGATTAATCCACGCGTTTCATTTTACGACCCTGCTAACCAAGCTACACTCGATCGTTTGGTCGTTGGGGAACATGATGCCGAAGGCGAGGATGAAGGCTCACAAGCGACTCTAGCTAACGTGGAAGAAATGTTGGAAGGATACGAGTGGGCTAGCGACGGTGTCATCGGACGCAAGTCTGCGAGAGGTGCTGCAGATTTGATCGAAGCGCAGTTACTCGATGAATTGATGGCGTTGGAGAAGGTAAGACCACCACGGTTCAAAACTTTCGTTTCGTTGCTTGATTCATTGTCGTGCATCATAGGCCAATGTACACTCATTCCTGGAGTCTGATGATCGCATAAACTTGGTCGTCAAGTTTATGGATGATGCTTTGGCTGAATTGGACGCGATGGAGAGTCTGATATCGTCATACAAAATACATCTGAATGTACGTCCTCAATTCATTCATTGCATCATCCGATCTCACCCCCAATCAATCAATTGTGTAGGCAGTGGGAGACGATATTTCGTACATTCAATCTCAGGGACGTGGTCTACAAGTCCAAACACAGAATCAACGTGCTCTCCTTGGTGAACTGGAGAATCTGTTGCAGACGGTGCAAGTTGACCGTCAGGCTTTGTTGATTTTAACACAAGAGTCTTTGGAGAAGCCGTCAAGTATAGATAGACTTGAAGAAGCGGCGGCGGAGCTGTACAAGGCTCTCCAAGCTGGTCGTGAAACAGGTGTGTATATAATCCTATCTTCTGCTCATTGTTCTGTCCATGTTCACTTACGTGAATTGTGACGCGTGCGTGCAGATATGGCGGCGACGATGGAACGACTAGAAGAGTATCGGACGTACAACTCCCAATTCTGCAAAAGGATGTTTGACTTTATGAGCATCATGTTCACTGCGCAGGTTCGATTTCACCGCTTTCTCAGTGCATCTATCTTTTTGTTAACCTTTTTCATTGTAGTCAAAAGTCCTTCTTGGTGACAACGACGGCCTTTCGAAGCCTGATCGGAGAGGCCGTCCTTCCATTCTCCCGCACAAAAGCATAGAAGATTACCTTGGACGTTACGCAGGTTTGATGCTTTACCTGAAAGAAATGGATGAGACGTTATATGGTAAACTTTGTGCCGTGCGTTGATTTCTTCCCTTGGGTTTTTGTTTTACGTGCGCGAGGCTGATTGTTTCTGTGGCTTTTTCCCACCCAGGCGTACTTTTCGAGTGTTAGTGAATTGCATTCGACGCAGGTTCGAGCGATATCCGCTATTTTCCTTGGGTATGTGCGTAAGGCACCTGAGGAGGATCAGGAAATTAGTATGTGTGCCGGTGGTTTTGTGATTTCCTCAATCATGTATGCTGATGTCGGCATGAAGCTCTAGGCGCATCGAACACTGGAACCAACATCAAGGCATCCGCAGGCATGCGACGCGCTGGAACCCTTATCCGCTCACCCCTCGAAAGCCGTAACCGGGATANGAGACAAACCCTCCGACGGCGACCTTCGCGCCTCCGAAGCCCTCAGCTACCTCCTTGAAGCCATAACCCCCATNGGTCTACCGCGAAAACGAATTCATCACAGATTTCCTGCAGATCAACGATGCGGCGTTGACGTTTGCGGATTATATGAATTTGGATAGTTATTTCCGGAGACACGCTGGGAGGTCTGCGGGGCTGAGTACGGCTACGGCTAAGTTGGTGAGGGGGNCGATGGATTTGATTTTTGGGTTTTTGGCGGGGGAGTTGAAGGGGTGGCTGGATCAGGCGTTGGCGAAGGATCATATGTGCGTTGTTTTTTTTTGTCTTTTTTCGCTTGGTGATGGGGAGTTGACGGTTGGGCTTTGTGCTTAGGGAGTTGTTTGGCGTCCTGGCGTGTTTGGAACGGTGTCGTATTGATGCTAACGAGAGGAACAATGCTTTCTTGTCCAACCTCTTTGACAAGGCTCACATGAGACTCAAGGCTAGCTGTGATCGTCACATAGTGAGTGTTTGCTTCTCTCCTCGGCTGAAGAGCAACGCGGTTAACGGTGGTTTGCAACAGAACGATCAGATTCGATCGATCGAGCAGACCAAGCTGACAAGTAAAAAGCGCAGAGGCGTTGCTCCGTTTGTTAAACAGTTTCCTATCTACATCCGAAGAGTTGAGCAACAACTTATTGGGACGGATGGTCTTGAAATCCGGGGAAATGTCGATGAGGCGTACGATAAGATCGTCAAAGCCATGTTCGACTCTCTCAAGCAGATGGCCAAGATGGATGGTGAAGGGGAGGACAAGGGTCAACTCAATTACCATGTCATCCTTATTGGTGCGTTTCGGCAAAATTACCTCTCAAAGCCACCTGGATTGACTGACTGACTGGTGACTGGTCACTTGTGTTGTGGCTCACTACAGAGAATATGCACCACTTCGTTGCTGAGACTTCTCAGATGGAGATTGGATCAGTGAAGACGTTCTCGAAGAGGGCTGAATCGATATATGATGAGAATCTGAACGCATATGTCAAGATCGTGCTCAGGCGGCCGTTTTCAAAGATCATCGTACGTTTGTTGCTTTTCTTCCTCCGCGGACATCTGACAAACGCACGTTTTCCCCCTTGTTCTCAAGGACTATTTTGAGGGCGTTGAAAGACTCCTTAAAAACACCTCGCCCTCCGAAGTGCCCACGAACGCTTCTTACAGCAAATCAGCGTTGAAGAAGGTTGTTAAGGAGTACAACGCGAAGGATATTCGGAAACATGTTGATGCGCTGTTCAAGCGGGTTGAGAAACACTTCACTGAGGCATCGGAGAAGACGACTACTGAGGAGAGTAGTGGTATATCTCCCGGGACCGTGATGGTGGGCGTATGGAAAGCATGCGAAGAAGAGCTGCTGCGAATCACTGAGCTATTCTCGAAGCGGATTTCTCAGTGCTATGCAGACAGTGGCATTACCTTGGAATACTCTTCGGGAGATATAGAGGCAGCTTTCAAGAGACATGCTAGTTAAGGCAATGCATACTGATGCTACACATCCATACCTTCCTTTGATCGCATCATTGTTTCTGTTATTGTAGATGTTTTCATACGGACCACGATTCATTCATGTACCAGTCAATGTAGCCTGCATTCACGACGGTTTACTAATTTACGCAATAAAGAACAAGCGAATGGAAGACTTGATGGAGAGTCTGATTGTCCATCTCTTTCTCTAAGATAAGGATTCTAAAGTCTAATTGTGCTGAGGCACGGGGAAGGGCGGGGGTACGACGGAAGGTGTGGTGGCAGGGGACGATCCCTCATAGGGGTTAGGAAGGGAAGTGGCGGAAGCATTAGGCGAGACTCTTCTTTCGGCACCAGAAGGGGTTTGTAGAGATGTACTTGATGCAGAAGCAAAAGAGTTGGCACCAGGCGAGGAAGTTGCGCCGGATTGGGCATGAAGGGCACCGAGAACCGCTGGACCGTAGCTGTTCCATAAGCCCTTCACCGTATCGAGGGAAATGGCCGTCGGGGCGGTACCATTTGGCGTTGATGCCGCTTGCCCTCCGGAGGCAGGTGCCTTATTGAGGAAGCCGAGAAGCATGTCCCAAAGTTTTGCCAAGTGGGTTTGGAGGAAGGCGACCGTGTTGTTTTGAGCGGCCAGAATGCTAGCATCTAGCTCTGCCTCGTTTTTCACCAGGAAAGGGTGCAAGTAGACGTTATAAATGTAGGTTGAGCCCTATGATTGAATGTTAGATGCGGCACCACTGATTGATGGAGGATAGGAGGATGCCGTACCTCAGTTTGCGGAAGAGCAAGGAAGAGCAAGAAAATGGTCTTCGTCTCCCAGTAGAAGGGGAACCTGAGCATGCATTTAGCGTGCCCCACGACACGATGCAAAGTGAGATTGCTTACCAACTGATGAACCATTCTGCAAGATGAGAGAACGCGAGGATAGGCCCTAGAACGGTCCAGTACACTGTCCACCTTTGGAGCTCGGCCTGGGCGGCGGGCTGGTTGGACATGGCCTTGAAGGTGGCGTATCCAGGCAGGAGGAAGACAAACCAGGCGCTGAGACAAGATTGAGCGGTTCAGCACGACAAAAGTGAATGCAGGTCGTGTGACAAACCATAAAGCTTGTGAAACGAGGAAGACGAGCATCGTGAGAGGAGAATGAATGAAAGCGCAGTTGACGATAAGGATTGGTGGTGGAGATGATGGTGGTTGGTGGAACAGACCAAGAGATGGGCGACGACGAGACTTTTGGCAGGCGCAGTCCAAAGCCAAGTTGGGATGGCCAACTGCCGAAGCGGCGTCCGCCGGGATGTTCCCACGCCCTTCCGACGTCCCAATTGCTTCCGTGGCACCCCGCAAAAATTTGGAGGCGGACGGAGGATGAGCATTCCTGCACATGGGACACTTTCGCTACGAACGTTCCCAGAGAACTCGATTTGCTTCTCGGAACTATTCATGTCCTCGACCCACGAGTCAGGATGCGCCTTGCTGCCTGATGTGAATTCTACCATCCGTGGTTAAGAAATCATAGTAAGCACTCCCACAGCTCTCCATTGGCTGGGGTATGAGGGTCTCTGTCTACGAGAGCAGGGTTTTCCACTGACAGGACGCCATGCATGCGCTGGGCTGGGGGTAATTTCTGAGCTGAGAGAGAGAGGACATGGTCAAGCGGGGTCATGGTCATATGGCCAACTCTGGGGGGGGGACTAAAAACGATGTGAAAGGCACATATAGTTCCGACGACAAGGGCACGGCGCTTAGACCCTGGGCTTGCATCTGTTTATCCATGGCCTGATCAGTTAGTTCCCTTACTCCTTCATGCTTCTCCCTTCTGTCCTTCTCACTTGAATCCGCCCTCCGCTCCTGGAACTCCTCCTCCCGACGTCCCCTCCGCGCCCCCCATCAATATGGACTCAAATCCAGGCGCGAGCACCGTCAAGAAGCAGGACGACGCCCCCGAAGACAGCAAACCCCCAAAGCAGGACGTCAAACCTCCAGTGAAGACCTTGAATCGAGTCCCCCGTATGTCCTCCCATATCCGTCGTGGAAGATTCACTTGATTACCTCTATCTACTTCTACCTCAGGGGCTTGCGTAAGTCGATCTACATTGTATTCACCCCGCGACGCGCCTCTGACCGTGTCATAACAGAATGCGTGCAGAAAGCAGAAAATGCGCTGTGAAGGCGCCGACAATCCGCCCTGTCGTCGTTGTCGACATGCTGGCCTCGAATGTCTCTTCGAGAAGCCATCCAGGGAGGCAACCTTGACTGGCGAAGCAGGCCTCGAGTAAGTCGACGCCTCATAGCCAAATACACCCTTCACCAATATTGCATTCCAGGCGCATCCGTAGCCTCGAAGCCCATGTCGCAGATATCAGGCATACGCAGGCTGCGATGCATAGCATGCTCACAGAGCTAGTCGGACACCTGCGCAATGGCGCGTACCCTGCCCGATCGCCCTCGGTGTATCCACCAACCTATCACAACCAATCCCCGAGCATGCAATCACCCTCCTTAGCTACACCCCCAGCAGGGCATCAACATATTAACGACATACAGGCAACTAATCAAGGTTTGCTTGTCTGATTTTCCAACGTGCTGTGATGCCTGAACTGCAATGAACAGCTCGTGGCCAACTACCAAATCAGACATATCAGAGTCCTCAGGCTGGGCCCATCTCCCCAGCCGTAGATTATCACCCCCCGCAGCTTCCACCTTCGTATGGAGGCTATCAGTCTGGCGCCCAACCGTATACGAATAACGCTGCTTCCAGCCAGGGCCCCGTCTTACCACCCTTTTCAAGTATATCCACAAATATGGGCCCCCCTGCGCCGCAACAGAGCAATGTACGATATAATCCCGCCGATAATGCGCGTGGTCACCCACCCAGACCTCACTCCTCTGCGACAAAACGACACGCACCGCCCTCCAATGTCACCAGTGCTGACTCATCTGATGTTGAGGATGAAGACAATGGGGATTTACCTGCATCAGGTCTTGTCGCTCCATGGGAAGTTCTTAGAGGTTTGGCAGACGTGGCCATCCGACGCGCCGCTAGGGTAAGTTCTCTTCGGAGCCTATACTCTCTTCGCTAATCCCCCATCCCAGGAGAATGGTGAAAGCAGCGAGCCACAAAGTCGAACTAGGACCCCATCTCCCGATCGACAAACTCGCCCAGCGAAGCGTAGGAAAATACGACATAAGGGTCCCACCTTCCCTGATGGTATGTTGACATTTCCGGGGACGGTATAGCGTTGGTTCATTCATTTATACAATCTAGTCGTCACGAAGAATATTCTCTCCGATCACGATGCCCGAGAACTCTTCCGCATGTCGGTGTTCCATTGTTTCCGCACTTATCAACCCTGACCGTGGCGTAGATTCTATCATGGATGTTCAACTTTCCTTCCTGTCTTCGACGTGAATACGGATTCATACGACGCGCTTCATGAGCGATCTCCCTTCGCCGTCGACTGTATCTGCATGGTCGCGGCGAAAGTTCGCGATGGTGGCGGTCAGTTATATGAGTTTCGTTGATATCTATGGTTATCTCATCTTGGCTTGAATTGGCAGGTAAGCCTAGCGAGATATATCTCAAGTGTCTGGAAGAGGTCCAGAAAATCTCGTGCGCCACGCTTTTCTCCCCCGTTACCCGCCATGAAGCTGTTCAAGCTATGAGTTAGTCATTTGCCATTATCATCTCTGTTATCCGTCGTACTCATTCTCCTTAAGTTCTCGTGTCTGGATGGTCTGACAACGGCTGGCTTAGTGGAGGACATGCCATCCGAATGGCAATGGAGTTATGTGAGTCGAAATTCTCACATTATATCCCATTTCGGGCTTTACTCATGGTGCTCTTATAGCCATGCATAAGGCTTGGCCTCGTTTGCACCGTCGCATGCAAGCAGGAAAATTCAGTGCTACCGATGATCGGAATCTGGTCATTGCCTCGCGGACGTGGTTTTGCTTATATCTCTTTGAGCATCAGTAGGTGACCATGCTTCACGAGCTCATGACGGCTGAGGTTGTTTTTGCAGGCTTTCATACGGTACCGGACGGCCCGCGGTGCTAAAGGATGACGATAGTATTGCTAATTGTCGAATGCTGCTGCAACATCCACTCGCTATCGAAGATGACATGAGACTGGTGTCAACCGTCGAGCTCATGGCGTTGCGAGAGAGGCTTCATAACCAGATGTCCGACCCCGATGCTCCGCCAACGGACGCTACCTTTGAAGCCCTCCGAAATGGTAGTGCTCAATTCCAGGGTTGGTTCGCAACCTGGGATCAGGCTTTCTCGCAGAAATACGAAGATGCAGGTATGTGCTTATTCAATGTACCGAAAGGTACTAGCACTGAGCAAATCATTCCGCGGCTTAGCCTTCTATCGTCAAAGTCTCCAAAACCAGCAGCTTCATGCAGAACTGTTCCACAACGCGACTGCCCTGCGAGGCATCAACTCCCCTGATGACGTCCAGAAGATGCCGCCTGCTCAACGGGAATTGGCCTTGCGGTCAATATCGACGGCACGTCAGGGTCTTGATATCACCGTCAACTCACCCTCCTACAGGGAAGGCATGAAGTATGGTGAGTAGCGCATGGTCTCACCCGGCAATACATCGTTCTGACCGAAGTTTAGCGGTTCACTATACCCATGTTACTGCGACCTTCACTGCCTCCTTCTTGCTTCGCTTAGCTCGCTTGTTGTAAGTCTCCACCCCTCCCCCATTGTTTTGGGTTTTGATAGCTCCCTTAGCCCGAACGACTGCAACCTCAACGAAATTCGTAGCCAAGTCGAGCGACTTGCCGATCTCATGTCACAAAGTGAGTAGAAGTTATGCCTGTTGTGTTCCGTCTGTTTAACTCGTTATCGCAGTCCCAGCCAAGCGATATGCTCTGACACTGCAAGTTATGTTGAAACGCTCCAAGAAACGCAAGGACTCCCAGTCCCTATCCCCTAAAGCTACACGCGAACCTCAGACGCGAATGCCCATCCGCGTGGATCACTCGGGCGGAGTGCCGAGCCAGCACCGGCCGGCGGAGAACTTCTCTCCGACATATGAACATGGTAACGCATACCCTACGGAAATGCAAGTCCAACATCCAATGCACCATCATCACTCCCATCAAGTAGATGGGATGAACCAAATGCACAACCACCATCATACGCCATCCATGCACGGTCAAGTACCTGGCGTTGTTGCTGACGCTGACAATATCTGGCGCAGCTTTAACATGACTTCTAACGAGCAACTCCCTGTCTGGATATCAGATCAAACTCTTGGAGGCAATTCTTTCACTCAGAGTGGAATGGACGCTTTCATATTGCCCACGGAATATCTACCTGGGCCAACTATTTGGTGAATGAACGAGTATTTAACGACCTGTTGTTGTATCCCCCCTAGCACTACCGTCTCCACTTGACCTCTTTATGCATTTCCCTTTCATGTTTATACATTTTGTGCTTCTTGCACGTTCGTTGTGATGTAGCTGTGATGCGTTGATGGTGGGAACGTTTGATTGATCTTTGGATTGTGAGTCAGGTGAACAGGCGCGCAGCCCTCATCAGCGCTCAGCATTCCATATAGAAATGCACCAATACTAAGCCCTAGGCATGAAATCACTCATTCGAACCCACAGTGAGCTCGAGGAACCCGTGAATGCTATTTCCCATCCGTATTCGACCGTCCATAGCCTAGACGACGCGTCTGAACCTGAAGTTATGCATACTACAAAGAAGCAAAAGACGAGTAACGTGAACGGTACGTGTTTAGTGACAGCTGTAGCCTGGCGCGTGGTGTTCCTTTGTCCTTCTCTTTGTGCTTGACTAGGCTGGCTGATATGTCTCCTCTCCATCGTGATTCAGAGGCACCTCCTAACTTAGATTCAGACTCTTACATGGACGTTGATGTCGCACCTTCGTTACCTCAATCTGGGGCCTCTTCATCGAAACGCGTGGCGAACACAACACTGAAAGGACGCAAGCGATTCAAAGCTGACCTCGCTGACCTCGAGGAGGATGCTAAGCAAGGGGTTGTAACTGCAGGGAACTTTACATTGTCTAGTAAGGCTTCATTGTCTATCATTGCTTGTGTATCACTCATTCCATATCAGAGTGTCGCGCCGGAGATGATGAAGGTTCCATTGACCTCGTCATTCAGGACACATCGAACCCAGGAGTGAAGTTTCATATCAACCTCTTTGTTTCCGGTGCGTCATTCGTCGTATATCTGTTCCTCGTTCTCCTTATCGTAATGTCAATCAGATACCTCCGACTATCCTTTGAGTCACACCCTTTTTGCTGCGTGTTCTTCATCAGACGTTCCTCAATCAGTACAAGATGCAGTCGAATCTGTTGCATCAAGCTCCTCTCGCCCCGTTCAAGACGTTCTACAACGACTTTTGTCTTCCATCTCCTCTTCCTCAAAAAGGGGAGACACTTCCCATCATACAGATGAAAGTGAAGATGAGGGTTCAGACGCAATGGAAGACTTTGAAGACTACGAAGACTATGATTATGACGTCGCGCCCAAATCGAGCCGAAAGGGTGAATCAACCAACACTCTCCCTCGCATCTCCAGGTCAGTAATGGCATGGTATATCGTCCGTCTTCGCGTTTTGATTCACGTTTGATACAGCGAATTCATGGAATGTGTTGCGAGTGGTTACCGACCTGGACTTGTTCGCCTTACATCTGGTGATATTTGTCTAAGCGTCTCAATTCCTATTGTAACGCTTTCGAAGTCTATACCTCCGCGAGTGCTTGTCGCATGGGACAGACGT
This sequence comes from Pleurotus djamor, assembly GCA_029747585.1. Taxonomy (NCBI): domain Eukaryota; kingdom Fungi; phylum Basidiomycota; class Agaricomycetes; order Agaricales; family Pleurotaceae; genus Pleurotus; species Pleurotus djamor. The sequence continues at coordinate 38,893 of JAPEVF010000217.1, read as the reverse complement.
TTACTGCGCTCAAAAAGCCAACACTTGACTCTCCTAATTTCGGGATTCAGGGGTACCTACCCTCCGCTTACCCCAGATGGAACGTACACTTCGGAAGCTAGTCGCCTCGGGACCACTATCACCTTTAAAGTTGGATTGTCAAAGCGTTACAAAGCGAGCTTGGAAGAAATAGAACAAGCTTTTCGTACATTTGGTCTCATTGCTAAAGGTGGGCCTCAGCCTATTCAACCATTGTAGTTTAAACCAAGCACCAACTTAACAATAATCGCCCTAGATGAGCCACCTGTCGTTCCGACCGATTTCGATGCTATGGATGCTGATCCACCGGAATTTGAAGAAGATGGAAGATTCACCAACTTCAGTTTGAGCTCCTCTTTGGAGAACTTACTCAACGGCACCTTACTCAAAGTGATCCAATACAGACGGAAGTTTGGGTTCGGCTGGGCGGCGGCGGAGCTCCTATACTCACTCGTCGAGAAAAATCAAACATTACCTCAAACTATCGTTGAAAGCAACCTTGAGGTGAGGTTTGTGCGCGGCGTTGTCAGCGCATCGCGCTAATTCTCTCCATAGGCTCTTCTTGCCGAGGATGCACAAGAAGCTGAGCTGGCTCAAACCTATGACTTACCTGACGATCCACTGAGCAATCTTGCTCCTTCGGCTGACTTGAATCTTCCTTTAATTGCATTCTCGTATCTCATTCGGCGCTTGTTGGTGTGTCAAGTCAATGTTCGACTTGATTTGCATCCAGCACTAACAACGCTTTTACCAGTTTGTGTCGCGTTACTGCGTAGTCTGTCATAACAAGACCTCGGCGGAGTACGAGACTCTGAAACCGTATGTGTGCGAAAATAAGTTATGCTCGTACCAGTACTATGCCTACAATCAAGGACCGTCGCTCGAAGTCCGTTTCTTACCTCGTCATGCATGCGAGAAGACGACTAATGACTCATTTTAGTACGAAATCATCCATAACACCACAGTAGTCGACCTCCTCGTTTCTCTTGCCTACTCTTCTGCCGCAGAAGATTCTATGGACGATCCCTTGCCTGTCGGTATGGACTTACTCGTACCATCGCCCACGAATAATTATGGGCTCGCCTATGCGCCCACACCCAAATCTGCGTCAGCCAATCGCCAAGCTCCAACGAACTCACTCCAAAGGTTTGATGACTTGAATAAATCACAGGTCCGTCCTATGTTCACCCTCCTCCACATTTTCTCGGCGATCTTATCAATTTTACCTAGATGCGTCGCGCCATCGTCAGCCTGATCGATGCCCTCCCCCCAGTGCGCCGCAAATATAATTATTATCGAAACTTTATTTATCCTCTATCCAGATCACTTCGATGAAAAAGCACTTACTGCAGCCAGTCAAGCCTGGCCAATCGAAGCCCAAACTGAAGGATTTAGACCCTTCCATCCCAGCTGCGGCTTGGTCGATTCTTCGATGGTAGTGTCACTCTAAGCTACCCTTTCTTTCGATCTCAATCTTTTCGCAGGTGTATTGCGTCTTGCACGGCTGATCTTGAACAGCTTGAAGGAGAGAGCTTGATTGGCAACGTCGGTGTGTATTCTCCGGACGGGTGTAGACTTACATCTGACTTACACCATTTCAGATAACAGCTGGCGCCAATTTCGTTTTAGCGTCGGTGCTCCAGATGCTGAGGCCAAATTCAAAACTGCTATAGCGGGTGCTCAACAGCGGAATGCAAATACCCGTGCATATCCAACTCTCTACGTTCGACAGCTTCTTTGGGGTCTCCCTCAAACCACTGATTGTTTTCCACCAGGCCTTCCATGGATCACCGTTGAAGAACTGGCACTCAGTAAGTTCGGCGATGCCCAATTTCTCAGGGATCTCACTGCTGACCCTCTAATAGATCATTCGCCATGGATTATGGTATAAAGAAATCATTCATGGAAGGGCGTATGGAAATGGTGACCCGTGTTCACATCGTCACTCCACATCAACTTACCATCTGAGTTTAGGTGTTTACTTGGCAAAGGACGGCCAGATATCCATGTCCACATATGCGCAGCCAAGTAGGTCGAGTTGGAGAAACAGCATGTTTTATCCTACTCGGTGTGTCGCTCTTGCGGAGGTTGTCAATATCCCGTCGGAGTTTGTCAGTTCCAACCCCTACTATGTCGTCGCTCAAACTTCGTGGATCATGTGGTAAGTTCACAATCGCCCAGGAATATGTCTCTTTCTGATTCGCAACCAGCCGATACCTTTTGGTCAAAGGCTCTGACTTATGCGATGCGGAGCCAGATTCCACTGTCTATGCCAAGGCTCCCAGTGTTCGTTTGGACCCGACGACTCCCGTTACCCTCAACAGCACGCAACTTGATTTACCCGAGCCGACTTATCAAATAGATAGATTGATCGAAGCCCGGAAGAAAGAGTTTCTCGTGGAAGACAATGATGTAGAGGATGAGACCATCTTCCGCATTGGCAATGAACCTGTTGTGGATCTTCGTTCTGAACCGGTTGAAGGTATGTCATCTAACCTTTTGACCACTTTCATATGCGTCGAGTTCTTACGATATATCGCAGATTGGACACCAGACCCCGAATACGTACGCCAAGCCGTAGCCAACCTGATGCCTCCGCCGCTCAGTTCCACCTCTTCTGCGACTTCTGCCGTCCAGAGAGAACTCCGAGAAATGCTCAAGGAACAAAATGCTGCGAAAAAGAGGCCTGGAGGATTGAAGTCGCTGGGTTGGTACTTACCCGACCTCAGCGAGGATGGTGACGATGCAGACGGCGGCGGAATCATGGACAACCTCTTCCAGTGGATAGTCGAGGTCCATTCTTTTGATGACGGCTTGCCCCTTTCTCAAGATATGAAGAAACGGTAGGCTCGAGTGTGCGTCAAGTCCTTGTCTCTTGTTGATTACCTCTTCCCAGTGGGATCAACTCTCTTCTGTTTGAAATACGCTTCCCTCCGAACTTTCCACATGCTCCGCCGTTCTTCCGGTTGATTACTCCTAGGTTCTTAGGGTTCAGTCAAGGCGGTGGTGGTCATGTCACTTTGGGTAGGGACATTCTGAGCTGAAACCGTTCCAATCTAACCTTTTCCAGGTGGATCGATATGCATGGATCTTCTCACTGCAGATGGTTRGCGGTCTATCTATTCTTGTATGATCATTTCCTGACGCGTTTGTTGATAGGATGGCTTCCCAGTTATAAGTARGTGTCTCTTGCATTTATGTCTCTAAGCCACTAACCCGCCCTTGTCCTAGTATCTCCTCCGTTCTCCTCCAAATCAGAATGGCGTTGTCCAACCTCGACCCGTTCCCCGCTAAGCTGTCTAACGACTGGGATCGGTAATGTTTATATAAATTCAGTCCTTGCAAAACGCTCATATCCCATGTAGCCCCTACGGTATCATGGAAGCTCTTGATGGATACAAACGAGCTGCGAGGGTTCATGGATGGCAGGTACGTTCCCAAGCAAAAGTTGCACCGGTGATCTTTCCTAATGCTACTTTAGGTCCCGAAGGGCTTGGATGCGTTGGCGCGATAGGTAGTAGAAGAAATTTACCGTAGCTTGCTCCGCTACGAGAATCATGTAGAATTAATTTACGTCCAGGATGGATATTTACTCCAGATGATCCAGCCAAACATTTTCCCATTTTRGAGCACCAGCGACTCAGGGGAGCTCAACTTCGACCACGATGACGACYTCAGACGAACAGCACCCGCCCTTGGATCCCGTACTGGATACCTCCGCCGCATTGACGGACCGTAACTTTGCTGCAAATCTAAGTAGTATCGAAGAAGAAGGAAAACAGCACAATGACCATGYCGAAGAAACTTTCGAGGCCTCTGAAGTGATCAAATCGCCCTCGAAAGGAACCTACAACGGCTCAAATCAACCGCCAACGAGACCTCCGCATGCGGGTCGCCTTGCTTCAGTGGCATCGCTTCAGCCATTGCGCTCTTTGATGCAACGAAGGCGTTCCTCCAATGTCGCCAAGAACATAGAAGGTTCGSGCTTTTACCCCCAAATCTTGCTTTTGTAACGCATATATAGACGTGAACGTTCGCCGTGCCTTCATTCTTAAGCTTGCGAAAGCTCTCCTTCGCTATGGTGCTCCTTCTCACCGYATTGAATCTCAGCTTCAGGCAGCCTCGGAGATTCTAGATGCACAAGCAGGTATGGAAGTTTAGCGAATTGACTCTGTCTGTCTTAACCTATCTCTCTGGACAGAATTCATCCATCTACCCAACATCATCATAGTCACCATACGCAATGGCGATACTAAATCAAGCCGGACTCATTTCGTACGCGCACGAGGAAGGGTGGCTCTCACGTCTTTACACAAGGTCCATCTGATCTACCGGGACGTACTACATGACAAGATCGGCGCCGAGGCGGGGACCAAGGCTTTAAGCGACCTTATGCGAGATCCTCCTATCTATCCACTAATCGTTCGGTGCTTTCTGGCTTTTCTCTGCGCTTCGATCATATGTGTCCTCTCTTTTGGCGGCTCCTTGGTCGATATGTGGATCAGTGGACTCTGCGCGTCTCTCCTACAGTACCTCGGATTAACTGCTGCAAACAAGAGCGCCATGTATGCTAACGTCTATGAGTATGCATCACATTTATTTGTCGGACAGGCGTYATATATGCTTGATACTGACGCTTATCTCAGAATAACAGTATCCATTATCGTGGCTTTCACCGCAAGAGGGTTAAGTAGCATCCCCGGGCAAATATTCTGCTATAGTGCCATCTCTTCCGCGGGAATCGTCGTCATTTTGCCAGGGTTTACCATATGTACATGCCATTTCACTCGTCCTTTCCCTTACCAACCTTCCTTGACAGTAACAAGCGCTTTGGAACTCATGTCGAAGAACATCTTTTGTGGATCCGTCAGAGTGGTTTATGCGATCATCTATACCCTCTTYCTTGTGCGTCTTTATGAGAAAATCATTCTCCAGTATTAYGCTAATCATATTGCTAGGGGTTTGGACTAACAATTGGATCGGATTTCTATCTCCTYGTTGATCGCAGAGCCCACCGAGAGTACTATAAAGGCATAAGCTCCGCCAACTTGGCTTACTCGCACGGGCACTTCTCTTTTACCAATAGTTCTGATCCTTCGGAAGCAGTCCATGGAGTCTTAGGTTTGGCGTTGACTCGAACCCAAGAGCATGTGTTCAAAGGTGAATCCACTCCCCAAASTTGAAGTAATCCAATGTGGAAGTCAAGTCGTTCCATTCTAGGTTGCTATCGTGACACATCCTGGCCTTGGTACCGGCAACCCTTTCCAATGTGGACTATGCTATTTCTGGTTCCCCTGTACTCGACATGCTCCTCTCTCTCGAATCTGCAGTCCTATCGAAGCGTTCAACTCCCTGTGATGGTTGTCTTCTCTTGCTGCTCATACGCTGCCAACAAAGCTGCTGCTTACGCCTTGCCTGGACGAACTGATCTGTCTTCTGCTGCTGGTGCATTTGTAATCGGTGTCTTGGGCAATCTCTACTCGAGAATTATTGGAGGAACCGCCTTTACTTCGATGGTCACCGGTGTCTTGTTTCTCGTTCCGGTATGTCCTTCACGTCCAGGCACGAGGTATCTTTCCTGACGGTCATTCCAGAGCGCAATCGCACAGGCTGGGGGYTTGGTGTCAAATTATCACAGTTCGGCGGAGCAATATTTCTCTGGATTTACCCTCGCGCTTCGAATGATATCTGTCGCGTCTGGCGTCACAATTGGCTTATTCGTTTCTCAAGTCTTGGTKTATACTCTGGGACGCCGAAAGAATGCCGCCCACTTCGCGTTCTAATGCCATACTCGTGAAGGAGGGATTGTTCGAAGAAAGCCCCGAAAGGGACGGACCCAGAAGTTGAATGGAAAGTTAGGTATACACAGTCGTTACAGGGAGTTGTACAGTACATAACACCGTCATGATTACATGAACATAAACGTACAGTCTACTGAGGGCAAGAATTATGAAAAGAGCGTGTTCAAATCTTCCAAACGTTTAGCGAGTAGTTCGGATTTGCTGAAGGAGCTCCCTAAGGTCATTTCTGCAAGTTCTGTCTTCCGCTTCTGTACCTCCAGCAAGCGCTCTTCAATTGAGCCGCCGATCACGAACTTGATGGTTTGAACTGGGCGTGTTTGACCCAAGCGATGCTTAAAAAGATTGTTAGTGCCTGGTTTTGAGTGGACGCAAGCATACGTACTATACGATCAACGGCCTGGTTCTCTACCGCCGGATTCCTGACAGCGAATTTGTGATTAAATCCTTCAGGGGGACAGATCGTTTCCAATGCTTACCAGTACGGATCCATGAGATATACTCGTTGGGCTGCCGTGAGGTTAAGACCCACTCCTCCAGCCTTGAGACTGACGAGAAGCACTTCACAGGCAGGATCATGCTTAAGGGCATCCATGGCACGAGTGCGGTCTTCTCGTTTCATCGTGCCATCAAGTCGATCATACCGAATATTGTTCAGTACTAGTGCGTCTTCAATCCTGTGGAAAGAGTGTGTGAGAAGTGCGTGTCGTCAGTGGAGATGTGCCTTACTTGTCAAGCATGCTCGTCCATTGAGAGCTAAAAATCGAGCATGAACGATCAAAGTGGATGATGTCAGAGCAGGGTACGTACAAAACGATCGTTTTCACGGGTTCTTCAGCTACGTTCCTACCATCTTGATCAATCATTTGTACCTCAGCATCATAATTGGCAGAATGGGGGTTGGCGCGGGAAAGGGGCATCAAGTCATGTATCAAAGCGTCGATCTTCGTGGATGAGTGGTATGTTTCCGGATCGGGCTTTGAACGCTTCGCTGACTTGGATGTCTTCTTTTTGGAGGTAGAGGAAGAAGCCACAGGGTCGGCCACTTGATCTGCTTTCACTTCGACAGCATCTTGGGGTCTAAGTGTCGTTTGACAGGCAGAGCAAACTCGACAGGAGTCAGGGGGTACACCGGGCCAACCAGGATATACGGCATTGCGGAAGCATTCAATGCAGAACAAATGGAGACACCGTGAGAGGATAGGCTGAGGGGAAGCAGGGGAGCTGGGTCGCGTAGGAGCGCGAGATTGCGTTCCTTTGGGCTTCCGGCCACGTTTGGATGTACTAGAACTGTCCTCGACGGCATCTTCCGGAGTGGAATCCGCTGAGGTGCATAATTCGATACCACATTCAACACATTGCGTAGTGGCGGACTCGCGTAGAATGGAGAAGATTGCGGATGCTCGAGTGCTATCAATGCCCTCCTTTGCAATCACAGCAACAATATCGTCATATGATGCGGTGCTATCGGGGACTTTGCCTTGAACAAGATCGACGTGGTCGCAGATTTGACGGAGTCGGAGAATTCTTTGCAAGATGCCTACGTAGTTTTTCATCACTTCGTTCTTGTCCGTCATCTCTTGGAATTCGGCCTGTGATTGGTTGAAAAACCTGTCGTATATCGCTTGCTCTTTCTCGCCAAATTTAAGGATACGCTTGGAGTCGTGTCGGGGCGGTAGGGTCAATATCTGCTTGCCATCGGCCGTGCGACTCTCCTTTGTGCGACGGAGAGTTATGAACCTCATCAAGGTCTGCAGGCGGGTGATTCCTGCCGGTTGATTGACTTTCACCGGCCCACCGATCATCTGCGTCCAAATGTTCTTGTCATCGAAGGGCGATAGACGCAAAAACTTGATGAGAGCGAAAACGTCGTCCAGCTTGTTTTGAACTGGCGTGCCAGTCAGACAAAGGCGTCTGTCGGCATAGAGGTCACAAGATGCCCTACTACCCACGGTCGACGTTTCCTTGATTGAACTGTGGATTGTGAGATTGAATTCTTCATGAATATAAGAGTGTAACGTACTGGGCTTCGTCTAATACGACCCTGAACCAGTGGATACTCTGTAGGGGGCTGGCAATTTCGGAAAGGTTGAGTGTGCAAGGCTTCTTGCGTTTCAGACTAGATTTCTTTGGTTTCGGTAAACGAAGAGTCTGATTCCCGTTCGCGTCGATATCAACACCACCACAGTCGCTACTACCACCCTCTTCCTCCTCCTCTGCCTCGGGACTGGCTTGGCTTCTATTCTGCTTTGAATACTCGGATGCAAGAGTGGCATACGTGGTTATGACTGCATCGAAGTCCGCAAGGAAGGCAGTGTCTGGTCGCCGAGCGTTTCCGTGGTAGACGTATACTCGTAAGCCTGGGCCTTTTCGAGTCGCGGACTTGGCCTCGATGCCCGACTGAGTAATTTGGAGGGTAGATTGAGACGGCGTCGAAGAGCCAGAAGTAGAGGGCATGGGGGGCGGCGCACAGCCAGAGCCTCCAATAATAGTCACATTGCCTTTCCAATGATCTTTAAACTGATCCTCCCAATTTGAGACGGTAGACAGAGGACATAGAATCAATGTGGCACGACTCTTGGTTTTGATTCGGCTCGCCCGGACATATTCTGACCGTAATTTCTCCAAATTGCGGGCCGCCTTGGCCTGTGCTTTCTGGGAAGCTTGCTCGGAGATATCCCAGCCGTTCCCGAAGAGGTCAGAGGCATCAGATGCTGAAGGGGGTGACACTGGCTCCAGAGGTTCTGAGCCGAATTGACGAGCAGTGGCCAATGTAGCTGCGATGAGGGAGACGGTGGTTATCGTCTTACCAAGTCCCATCTAGATGATAGCATTTAGTGACGGATGATGAGTCAGGCTGACAGTAAAGACGCACGTCATCGGCCAAGATGGACCCCCTGGGTTCTGAGGGTGCATGGAAAACCTCCTCCTGCGTCAGGGCATGACTCCAAACGGGTTGCTGCGTGGCGGGATGAATGTGCTTTTGCCATAGCGAGCAAAACTCGCCTTCCGAAGCGGGAACTTCAAGTTCACGATCCAAAAGGAAGGTCAAAGCTCTCTTCTGATGAGGATATAGTCTGGTCGCAATCTCAGAGGCTAATGAAGGGGTTAGGGCTAAGCCAGGGAGAAGCAGAGGGAAAACTCACGCGACTCTGTTTCAGCTAAATCTTCACCGTCTTTCATAGTTTTGAAGAGCTGTTCAGCCTGACTTCTTTGAACTTCAACACTCCTCCCTACCATCGACGAGCTTCTATTATCCGCGTATCCCAACTTAGCGAGGTGAGCCTGATTATACCCTCCTGGCGGGGGGTTGTGGGGATTATAGTACGGGCATTTGGCGATGCGGTGGTAGTCGAAAGAGGAACTTGGATGGTCTAGCATAAGTCTGCACTGTTCGAGATATTTGGCGACATGGGGTATATTTCCCTTGGGTGTGTAGACGAGCATTTGGAGGGGAAAGATGGGCAGCTTCCCAAGCGAAAAAACGTAAGTCGGTCAGTACTTTGAGAGTGCGGAATATACTCACAGTCTTGTTGAGTTTCCTGATCTGAGGCTCTAAGCGAATAATGCCTTTCTGAAGCATATTCCCAATAAAGGCGGTGGCCTTCTGCTCAAGCACACCGAACATCTCGCCTGCACAGACCTCCCCACTAGGCCCAAGTACGTCAATCGTCCTTATTTGTATCGTCTCTTTCTTTTCCATTGGGGAAAAATCGTAGCGAAATTTGACGGGTACCCATTCATTCTCGCGGCCGGGAGACGCCATAATGTAGCTGATGTGGGAGAGAACGAGAGCATTGACATGAAGCTGGCCGATGCATACAGGAGTCCGTGGCGACACGTCGGGTGAAAGAGGCTGATTCGCGAAAACAGGCTGTGACGGCGGCGGCGAAGGGGAGGTTGTAAGATCAATGACTTGAGGATCTGATGCTGCAGGCGCTAGAGGCCGTGCTTGGGAAGCAGATGGGATAGATGGCAATGATGAGGCGCCGCGGACGATGCCAGGCTGTGGTTGTGGTCCGTTGGATGAGTAAAACGGAGATATGCTAGGCTGCATGGTCGAAGGAGGTCGGTAGTGGGAAGTTGAGCCAGAAGCCCAGTTGGCCGTAGAGAAAGACCGTCCGTCCGTTCCAAAGGCCGGTGCTGTCGAGTAAGCGATGGAATTGAGGTCCGCACGTTGCGGCGTCGGTGCAAAGGGCGACGCCGCATCATGATAGCCCATTCGTGGGCGTTTGGCGTATCGGTCTTGGCCGTAGTGATCATTAGAGGCCGAGTCGTCGTCGAGGGTAAGATCTATGTGGTTTGCTTGGGATGAGCCAGGTTCTGAGCTGATAGAAAGCTTTGAGAGAGAGGGCGCAGCGACCAGCGGGAGCGAGGAGGCCATGGACGCGACGGACGGGGAGGGCGACGTGATGGAAGGAAGGCAAGAGCAGTGGGCGCGCTATATACTGCAATTTGCAATGCTCGGGCATCTGGCTCTCGGAAATGGTAACAATCACACGTGACTCAGATAACGCTTCTGCGACTCATCCTCGACGACGCTGGCACAATGCACACTTGTCACTAGTATTGTAATGCCACAGTGTGGTCTTTTCGGCGTGGTCACTGCGTTTACAATACTACCGGTGGGGGACAAAACCCACAATTGATTCTTCGAATTCCGTGTCTCGGGCCCTGGAATGTTTCCCGTCTTTGTCAAATATTGTTCGCTGACAAAACACATCGGAATTAGAATCAGGATGATTAGGTCCATCCCATAGCGTAATATGCCACCCGTGCTGCGTCTTCCTTGGCGGCTTGTTTGTGCCCACCTTTGCCTTCACCTTTCAAAATCCCGTTTACTGTCGAAAGGGACCAAATGAGCATGCGCTCAATCCAAAAAAGATACCTTACAGTCCTTACCCAAGCATTTTACCGTCCATTGGCATGCATGGCTGGGTCCGGACATATCAGCCGAGTATGTTACAGAAACACCGCGTCGCACTGCAGCCTGATGAAACGAGGCAAGAAATGGAATGGAGGGTTGGGCAGGTGACATAGGATTGTCTACTGGACGTGGGGCTATCTGGGCTGTAGCTTCGGGTGGTTTGGGCTGGAATCCAAAGAAAATCTGATCTTCCGGTTCAGAGGCTAGTTTCCCGCTATCGGATTTCAGTTTCTTGTGAGGTTGTCCATCGTCGCGCAGTTGGCCATCATTGCTCAGTGCAAACAATTGATGTATCCAATCTTGGGCCACATCGTAGCCACTGTGCACAAAGACAGCACCGACGTAGGCTCTGAACATTGTTTGGGCCGTCTATGATTCATATTGGTGGGCATGGTCACTGGTAAAACAATGCGGAGAGGCATTACCTCCTCTGCTCGAAGGGAACTCTCGATGTTCGGATGACACCGCAGGTCTTGCAGTAACCCGTACAATTGAGCCCATCCATACTCGCGAGTTAATTGTTCCTGCTCCACCTAAGGAACACAATTTTCAGCTCCAGTAAGATGAGAAACTGTCCAGTGAGATTGACCTCAATTTCCTCTGCATCGGGGCGTGGTGTCTGGTCGAATAGGGCACTTGTAATAGCGAGATCCAAGACGGCTTTTCCAAGGACAGCGAGCCTTTCGTTGTCGCGATTCGTTTCCTCATCTGTGCCGCGGGTTCGTCGAAGCGATTTATGGGTGTAGACTTGCAAGAGGAGGTTGCCATCAAGATCAGGTAAACGCGGTAGGTCGTAGTGAGTCGTTGATGAAGACGAAGCAACAGGAACTTCCGGAGCCGTAATCGAGCTGGAGAGAGGGCGTTTGGTCCCTGTTCTTGGAGCAGGAGAGGGTGGACGGTCGTCATTGCTCGGAGTCATTTGTCAAGGAGTAATATCCAAGTCGTCGGAAATATAGTTTAGATGCAGGTGCGCAGACATGTATTGACGTAAGGCAAGTAAAGTACAGACTAGGATCAAAAATACATATACAAGTCTAAAATAAGCAAATAAGGTATGCAAGCTAACTTCGAAGATGGCAAGAATGTTGCGACGAAAACCCTTGGGTGCAAATGCTATGCCTCCATCACCAAGCATGCTTAGATGAGCCAGCGACGGGTTGATGTGGGACCGTTAAAGTGGGTTCCACTAAGAAAAGTGGTTGGCCTTGAATGAAATGCATATGACCACGTTCGTAGAGGGTATCTTCCAACGCTTGGATGGCCTCCCTCTTATGTTGCAAACGCTGAGATTTATATCAGTCCATATATTCAGATAGGTGAAACTCACGCGTAGGTCCAAGTCATCCATATCGGTGCTAGTGATGAGCTCTAGGCGATATTGTGCGAGTTGGGCTGAAGAAGCTGCCATCGGGCATTGATCTGAAGGACCATGGACGCTGCCACACAAACTACAGGTAGGGTCGTCGATCTCCATTGGAGCCAGAGCGACGTCGTGGTGAATCAGTGACGAGCCACGCCGTTTCTTTTTCCGGCGTGTTTGGCCATCCACAAGCTCGTCTGGCTCGCCTTCAGACGACGACGACGAAGAGGACGGTGCAGGAGATCCCTGGTCTCCGTAGTCGCCGTCAGACTCATCAGAGACTCGCGGAAGTTTGCCCGGTTTAGATGGCGTGAGGTTCTCTGCATAAGCACCCGGCTGTGAGTTGACAGAAGATCAGCGGAGAGGTCAACGCCGAGAAACAGATGTGTTTTACCTTCGTCTGAGCAGCTTTACGTCTTGCACCACGGCCAGTTTGAACATCCTGATCTTGAGCCACGGCCCTTTGCGCTGCAATCTTCTCCAAAGTTTGGGCCCAGGCATCGTCTTGCTCGAAATCCTGGACCTCCTCAAGAGAATCCTTTTGCACCGACCAAATTTTGGCAAACTCGAATGTAAGACCGCCTGCTGCCTTCTGTTCTGCGACAGGTTGCTCCCCTTCCTCTTCTGTCTTCGTAATGAGCTTGTCGAGATCGGCGTCGGAGTCTGAAGGGATATCATCAGCGCAATTCTCAGCGAAAGAGAGAAAGCACATACAGGTGATATCTCTCGATACACCGTCATCGTCAAACAATAGCTTGGCGCCGAAGGTTAGGATAGATTGAATATCTTCCCCCATTGAATCATCGTCTTCCATCTTCTTGACAATTAGATGCTCAAGTGCAAGCTTGCGCTTGCCGAGTTGCATGATTCTATCTACGAAATCAAAGTGAGCAGCTTCGTAGGCGAGAGAAAACACGGATGTCTACCCTCTGCTGAGTCTTTGACCATGAGCTTGAATACCATGACAGTTTTCTGTTGCCCAAAACGATGCGCACGCGCAATTGCCTGTGTTGGATGTCAGGACTAAGCAACAATCGAGTATGAAATGCAGTTCCATACCTGTAAATCCTGTAGGATGCAGTATGGGTCAGCAATTCCAAGGCCGACGAGAGCCAGAATCTACCTGATGAGGGTTAAAATCCGGGTCGAAGATGATCACGGTGTCTGCGCTCTAAGAGGGGATGATTTGTGAGGGATGGCGGAAGCCAAGCCAAGCAGTATGCACTGACGTAGAGATTGATTCCAACACCCTGGTCACACAGTCAGTTATACGAATTAGACGGAGAAGGTTCGGGCGTACACCGGCGCGAGTAGACAAAAGAAAGAGAAAAGTATCAGAGCCAGGCTTGTTGAATTCATCCATACTTTTTTGTCGATCACGACTCTTGGTGCTCCCATCCTAAGGGGAATGAGGAGGCGTGATGTACCAAAGATGTCAACTCTTACCAATCGTAAACATTTGTATCCTTCTCCAACGAGGAAGTCTTCGATGATATCTAGTGCAATGACGAACTACACGCCCTTAGTATTAGGGTCACGGACACGGCCAGCTACAAGTCCACCTACCTGACTGAATAGAAGGATGCGATGCCCTCTGGCCTGGAGCTTTGGGAGCAGCTGTTTGAGCAACCTGAATTTCGCGCTAGCGTCAATCAACTTGTCATGCGTCTCGGTGACCGAAAGATTCTGAGGTTCGATATCGCTATCGATGAGATATGGATGTTGAAGACATCTGCAGAATGTTGAGTAGGGAAGATAATTTCAAACGCTTGCTTGGAGGAGGCCTACTTTCTTAGTTGCATCAATAAATTATTCAGACTACCTTTCTTGACGGGGTGACTAGACTTGGAGTCAAAAGACGTCAGTCCCTTCAATGCGTCGAGGTTGCGTTCTGGTGACAATGAGGGCAAGTTTCAAGGACGAAGACAATACTCTACCAAGCAAAGATTTGTAAATCTCTTTCTGCAGAGGAGCCATTGAGACAGGGACAATAACTTCGTTCTGAAAGTGAATGAATACATAGAACAGAGACACAGCGCATCCAAATCACCTTCGGGGGTAGCTTCAAAACTTCGCTCTTGATGCGTCGAAGGAAATATGGTCGAAGCCTTTGATGTAATTGTTTGACGAGATCATCGTCAAGTTCGGCATACTCATGCTCAAGGGCATCCAGATCGTTCCATGCTGCGGGATCGAGGAAGTTCATGAGGTTGAAAAGCTCTCGAATATTGTTGTTCAACGGCGTCTGGAAGTTGTGAGTAAAAGCTAGAGGTGCAGTTGGGGAAACTCACGCCAGTCATAATTACGCGATGAATGGCATTTAGGTCAGACAGCTTTCTAAAGAGGAGACTGGAGTCATTTTTTACTGAAGAACGGGGCGTCAGCGGAGGTGACGGTAGTTGTTCGGGTACTTACGACGCTGGCCTTCATCAATTACTAACACCTAGAAGTTTCTGAACAATGCTGTACCAATAGTGATAGGGAGTCATGATGCTTACCTCCCAGCGAGGCTGTTTTTTGAAGACTACACCGTNAATCTTTGGGGTTGATTGCTGATTCATATGTAGTGATGAGTACGTGGAACTTGGCATCCGTATACTTCGAGTGGTCCACCTCCTTGTGGTATAATTCATACTTCTTGATGACTTCGCGAGACCGTGACTCTCCATAGTAGGGGACAACCCTGAGTTGGGGCGCCCAGCGCTCGAATTCGCGTACCCAATTTGTGATAGTCGACTGAGGTACAACGACTAAAGCGGGCCAAACTTTATACCGCTGGACGATATATCCCAGGAAGGTAACGATTTGCACAGTCTTGCCCTAGAAGGAGTTGAGGTATATAACTGGACATATCATGACCGTGGAGCCTACCAATCCCTATAATGAGACAAAATGTGAGATATGTAGCTCAAAGGTTAAACCAAGTGAACTAACCATTTCATCAGCCAGAATGCAATGCTGTAGATTCCACCAATTGTTGCAAAGCCAATTGAAGCCGTCTCGCTGATGATGGGTAAGTGAGGGGAGCACCAGGGGTCAAGGAAATTATACCTGGAAATCCATCAGCTTGAGGTTTTCTTCTTGCCCCAAGTCGAGAGTCAGAACCTCCTTTCTATGGTGTTCCAAGTATCCATCACGCTCGGAGTTGATTTTGCGGTCGAATAGAGAGTGGGAACCCTTAGAAACGAACACACTGCGAGATTTGATAAACCGTTCAATGGCAGACTCAAAAGCTGGAAAGGTAGGGTCATCTCGGCGAGGAGGTGAGTCCCAGGATGCTAGATATTCGGTCAGCAATAAGCACCGACAAAACTGGTAAAATTCACCATCATCGTAGCCTAGGTCAGCCCATTTGAAAAAACCATATACAACGCGATCGATATCGTTCTGAGAGAAGGTCTTCCCTGTTCTGTATTCCCATTCTTCGACTGTTTCCGAATCTTTATCCGGGGGCGATCTCCCATGGGTAAAAACTTCGTCGAATGCGCCTTTGGAATCTTCATACTCTTCTTCCTCATCAGTTTGAACGAAGCGACGTTTGGCCTTTTGAGTGCCGCGATGGCCACTCTTCCTCTGGTGCTCCGGACTCCACAAAACTACATCTAAAACACGGTCTACGGTCTTCCACAGAGGCGAAATGTATTTCTCCGCATCTATAAGTGGGGCTACTTTGCCTGCGAAGGGCGTTCCGTTACGAGATGTGGCTGGCTTCAGTGGTTCGATTTTCTCGACTTCGGCAGAGTCCTCAGTCTGGGAAGTTTCAACGGGCCGTTCCAATAACTCGACCTTTGTTCCGTCAGCAAGAAAGTTCTTCAGCTTCGCGGTGTGAGTAGCGACGAGCCACATATGCGGGACCCACTCGACGCGCCTATAGCTTCTTTCCACCCATTTCACGAGATATTCTCTTGGAAGAGGTAACTTGTGATTCAAGTCAGGTTGAGGCTTTTCGACGGNCATTCGGGGGGTAAGGTCGCCACGCGAGGATGTGTTCGACTTTGTACTCATAAGATCGACAATCGGCGCACTTCCAATCTTTCTGGTATTCAAGCGCTGTGCCAGCGAGGCCATCGTCCTCGTCAACGTCTGGTAGTTTGGGGAGATGCTCGTAGTGGGCCAAGCGTTTGCAAAGGAGGCACCGAAAGAAAAGTTGGGGAGATTGGGTGGTGAGGGTTGTAATGGGCGGATGGGGTGCCGGATCCTCTGCCATTCCATCATTCTTGGCCTGCTCTGAACCAGGCTGGGAAGGGCGATTGTTGGCCGACGCGTCTGGTTCCAATGCTACATCCATACATCCTAAGCATATTCCGCCCTTCATACACGAGCCACATTTGAACTCGGTTATTTGGTATGTACCCAAGCCTTCCCTTTTGCTAACCTCGTCACGGAGAGGCTTCGGGTTACCGTCCGCGTCGAGGGCCTCTTCCGGGGGTAATTTACTCCGTAGCTCTTCGATGTCACGGTCTTTGGCTGCTTTGAGAATCTCATCTCTCTGTAAACCCGAAAGACAGCGCCAATGTGCTGACACAGGACAAGTCAGGCTTGAGCAATGGGTGATGTCAAACACGCAGGACAAAAAGGAAAGAAAGATTGATACCATTGAACCCATCCACCTAAGTTCTCGTACTTTTCCTCTTCGTCTTCAAAGTCGTCTTCTTCGTCCTCTGGTCGCTTCTTTGGTCGCCCCTTCGACTTCTTCCGAGACAGAGCGTTGAGTAATTCATGAGCTGGTTGTCTCTCGCACTTCTCGCATACCCTCCTATGATATCTAAGAGGGGCCGATTCTTCGTCAGAACAAGGATCATAGTCCAAGTCCTCAACACCACGGAAGTGGCCGTATGCAGGTCGCGAAGCCTTGCCTCTTTTGATCTTAGGAGCCTTGGGCTTGGCGGCGCGAGGCGCAGCGGAGTACTCGCTATAATCTTCACTTATTTCAGAGTCTTCGACGTATTGTGCGGTTTCAAGTTTCTTGCGAGTTCGCGTAGACTTTCGTGTAGGCCGAGATACGACTACAATTGATTCATCATCCCCAGACTCCTCTTCCTCCTCCCTCAGGGCTATGGCGCGAGACCTCAACTTTCTAGGACTGAAAGGAAGATCCTTCCCTTTCGGACGAGAGGAGCGAAGCCTACGGCGAACCGGCTTTTCATCGGTGTCATTGTCATAGTCATCGTCGTCACTTGGAGCCTCAATTGGGCCGTCTTCAGATCCAGAGTAATCTGAGTCAGCGGGACGACTCCCAGAAGCAAGACTAGCAATTGTAGAGCTAGAGAGACGTCTGAGATCAATCTTGATAGTGTTTCGAATACGGGATGGATAGTTGACATTGCTTGCGGAGGGATCAAATGCCTTCAAAGTCTTCAAAGCCTTGCGTTCCACTAGATATGGGTTAGATGTCTCGTCATATGGGAACGAAGTATAATCACGGTAGGATTCAATAAGCTGTGGCTGCTCGTCCTTCAATAGCTGTTCGGGAACCTGTAGGGACTAGGCGTTCAAGAAAAAAACGCGTAACTTGCATCGCGACGCACCATAGAGATAATTCCATTTCCAAGGCGAGCGAAGTAGAACAAATCGCGACCTTTTCGATGCTCTCCTAGGAGTTCTTCAAGAGGGCAGAGTTTGACATTCGTGGACACGTCTTCCAAAGGGACATATTTGCGCTTCAAATCAGAGGGGAGGATGGGTATTTCGACAACAAGAGTGTCGTTCGGGGGAACATGCTTCGCGTCTCGCGTCATCGAAGCGCTTCTTGGAAGCAGTATGTATCCAAAGGCTTCCGTTCGTGAAGAGAGAAATTTCAGGCAGGGGCCTCAATCCAGTCGGCACAATGAGGAGAGATATTGTTCGAGATCGCGCGGTGACAACTTGAAATAAATGAACTCGTGGATGGTCACGTGGTAAGGTGGATCTTGCACTCTGAGTCTCTGACAGTGACTCTGACTCTGAGTCTGGCCTTGGTCTCTTACTAAGTACAGGATTTACTCTTCGTTAAGTCTATAAATAATTTATAGTATAAAGCTTCTAGTCCGTCATGCATCAAGTTTATCGAGCCAAACATGACATTGTTGGGCAATATCGTCACCATGATCTAGGAGAAGAGTTTCGTGAAGGCAACCAATTCAAGACCAATGAAAGGGACGAACTGATGCAAAAGGCATGTGGAATATCATGACAATCGTGTACAACGCGGATTGATCCTTCATTATGTTCGAAGGAGCGTAAAACAAGCTCCCTTTGATCGCCTACCCAGTCATCCATTTGGGCGAAATACATCCATATTTTGTCCTTATGTTGTTGTAGAACCTGCGTTTCAAGGTCACAAACAACCTCCATCTCAGAGTGAGCCATCGAAAGTGCTGCGTGGACAGTTGCCGGAGAGCTCAGCAAGTTTTTGAGGACGGTGAGCTGTGCAGGCGGCCAGGAGGTATATATCCATGACAACATATAGTCGAGGGGAAGGAAACGAAGGAAATAGGATAGCCGGGATATAGATTTCGCCCATGGAAAGACCCACTGGTTCAAAGAACACGTTAGCACGATTGATCATCCTCATGCAAGAAGAGTACAAAACGAACCGAGAGCTTGCGACCATTCGGGGTAGAAGCGATATGAGAGATAGTAGGGAACAAGAGAAACACACCCGCGATATCTTTTACTCGAGATTTCAGCAGCTACAACGTAAGATGAAGTGACTTGTCCTAGGGACGAGAAGCAAAAGGCAGCCGACCTGGAGAGTTATCCACGCGCCAATGCTGTGACCTATCACGACAACTTGAGCAGCCGGGGAGTAAGCTTTCATGGCATCCACAGCTTCCAAAGCACCTTGTACCTGCACCGATAAACCGTATGGATGCGTGGTTTTCTCGACGCCGGGCGTGTGCCCGATGTGGCTATGTGCAAGCACGGCACATTGAGCGTTCCTTGCATGCAAGGCCGAAAGGAAAGGGACGTAAAAGTGTAAAAGGCCAGGATTTCCTGGAAAAAAGGGTAGTGCTTTAGATAAATGCTTTAGCATTATGGTATCAATGATGAACGCGTACCTGGAATGAACAAGATGACCTTTGGAGGGGAGACGTTGGTGGACGATGGTATTGGCGACCACCAAAGGGCATGAACGCGCCCAACTGGTTCTGGATGGTGGAAAATCGCATTGTGAAAAGACTGGCCTACTTTTGGCGGAGGACCCCATGGCTCTAGGAAAGTTGGCAGAGTTGCCATGATCAAAGATGGTTGTATGGGCGCTTATGCAAATCCGTTGCTCTTCTGGAGGTCGTTGAGGTCGATGTCCAGAGCACCCCCATTCCCTACACGACGTGCGCGTTCACCATCCTTGACCAACGGCAGTAATCAGAAATCATCAACAAGGCCGTTGCAGATAAGCAAGCCACCTTCAAGACCTTCGACACCCAACAGCACCCCGTCTCAAAGTCAATATTATGTCAACGCTGGTTCACCAGGCCCTGGTCCTTCACGCCCACAACGATCGGAACTTAGGAGCCGCCAATCAGGTGTATCCGAGACTACCTCCAGCTACTCCCGCGATTTTCGAGACAGCATGAGCACAACTCGCTCGGATGTCTCATCATCATTCAATCGACCGCGTCCAGGAATGGGCTCCAACGCAGCTGGCTCCAACAAACCACGTTCTTCGCGAACAACCAAAAGTCCTACCACCGATGATGAGACCGTGGTCTCCCCGACGCTCAACAATGCAATTTCGGCCTTCCAAAGTGCAGGATTCCGCAAACGAGCCATGACGAACGGAAGCGACGAAATAAACTACCAGAGAGAGAGACAGCAGGAAATAGAGCAGGAGACAGCGCGACAGCAAAGAATTCGAGAAAAGATGCCGGGGCGCCAGCCTACAAAGGCGCGTGCTGGCGACATTGACGGTGCGTTATCCTTCAACACGCGTTATTGGTCTACTTTCGAGCTCATCAATGAATAGCGGTTCTGGATCAAGTGAGAGATGGCTGGGAGTTCATGGTAGACCCCGATGTAATTGCTATGCCGTTTTCCAAGCGACGCCATCTAACGACACCAGTTCAACACAGTCGACCTTGCTCTCCAGCTGTTGGATGAGAACGGTGCCAATAATGATATGGATTCCTTCCGTCGAACCAAAGTTATGCTATCTCAAGCTTTGAAGGGCTCAGTGGATGGTGTGTATCTCATCGACTTCATATCAGTTGGCCCGAGTAATAACGCTTACCCAAGCCTCACCGCTATTGTACAGAGCACTTCAAACAGTTTGCTGATGCATTACCGCACCATGCCGCCCTCATTGGTCACCTCAACGTGACACAGAAAGAAATCAAAGAGACTAGGACTGCTTTGCAAGGCGCCAAAGAGTCTCTTGGATCCAAACGTTCCGACCTCGTTCAGTTATGGTCAAGAGGACAAACCTTGGATGAAATGATGAAGATACTCGATCAGATGTACGGTTCACTTCTTCTTCCTTCTACTTCCCTAGTTATTGACCTTCTCCCACAGTGAACATCTTAAATCTGTTCCTGACTTGCTTGAGACGCTCATATCTGAAAAGCGACTCCTTCAAGCCTCTGTACTTTTGGTCCGTTCCTTGAAAATGATAAGCAAGCCTGACATGCTCGACATTGGAGCCCTCACCGACCTGCGTAATTATCTGAGCAACCAAGAGACGGTTAATTCTCTCCTTCGGTTGCATGTTTCCCCAACTAACTGTTTAAAAGACTTTGAAGGATATCCTAATTGATGAACTACACAATCACCTATTCTTGAAGTCATTTTGGTGTGAATCACGATGGGCAGCATATGTTCCTAATCAGATCGCTCGTAAATACTCCAGCTCACTTCTCACCTTCATGTACTCACTACAGCATTTCTCCAGTTCCTTCTGTGGAATATGACGAAGAGCAACTAGATGGGGCCAAGACCTCACAGCCACGTACAGCAAAGCCAAACGCTTCGCATCATTCCCGTCTCAAGAAATATCTGAACGATCTGGCTATTCGACCAAACGACCCACCATTAGATATCAATGAACCCAATATCAATACCTCTCGGCTTTCAGTGGCGTCAATGGCGACGGGTCATAACATGCTAGGTGCCTTGTCGACGATGAACCCTGAATCAGATTCGTTCATGTATATGGAGACCCTGATGGAGGCTTTGGCTGTTCTAGGGAAGCTTGGGAATGCCTTAGACAACGTTACTCAACGTTTGTCGAGCGAGCTGTTCACACTGGTAGAGGCTACCTTGGATGAAGTCAATGAACGCGCGGAATACGGCCGACGGGTTGACACAAGAGCTCTCTCATCAGCGCCCATGATCCAGACAGACGGTGTGTTTGTGCATTCGCACGCGCCAGTCAACGCGGGTAGTCCCCTTTGTCCTTCGACCGTGGATGCGTCTGCCCTCCGACTTTCGGCACTTGAGTCCTCTGCACGACGATTAGACCATGAGACTCTAAACGATCTTTTCTGGACGTTATACTCCAAGTTGGATGCGGTTGCACAGGGCTTTAGGATTGTGTACGAGGTCGCCAGTCGCATTGGCTCGGTAAGCCTTCCTCCTGAGTCCATTTGCGTATCTTGACAAGTCTTGAATAGAGACGCGACTTTAAAGACGCATCTGGCGCCAAAGCCGGAACGCTATTTCCACTTTCTGAAATATGGACATCCGTACAAACTGAGGTATGCATACTAGACCATTTCACCTCCCCAAGCTAATCGTTGCACCAAGGTTCGGACTTTGATATCTGAGTACATCAACGACGAGCAGCAAGGGACATCCTCGGCGCGGAACCCAGTGTCATCTATCAACGAAATTCTGCGCGAGGGCAAATTTATACGTGATAAATCAAAAGTCCTACTCTCGAGCTTATTTCGCCGTCCTCTCCCGCTCATGGTTTTCTTTGTAGCCGATATTTCGTTTCACGGACACAGATGTAAAACTTGCTATCAAGTCCCTCAAGCCCTACGAGGACGAGTTGATGGGTATGATCAAGGACACAATGCCAGGTCTTGTTCAAGCCACTGCCGAGAACCCAACGCAGAGTATCACACACGGCATTGGAGCCGATGACCGTCTGCTAGGCAGTGGCCACAGACACAGAGTCCTCGTTCATCCTGACGCCTTCCACGTCACAATACTCTTTCGTCCAACACTGTGTTTCCTTGATAGGGTCGCTGATATCCTCCCTTTTGACGCCGAAGCTACTGCGTCGTCAAGTGAGGTCCTGGACGAATTTGTGCTCAACGTTTACCTCCCTCAACTTGAAGAGAAGGTGTCTTTCCTTTTCCACCAAATTGTCACAGGTATGAACTCGCCACCCCGCAGTCTTTCGTTGATAAATGATCCTCGCAGGACCTGAGGCCTTTCAACCCGATGCATTTTCTGCCCGCCTATCAAGAGAGCCACTGCTAAGGGTAATGATTTAATTCGGCACGTTTTCACCTCTTCCTCACCTCCGACATACATAGGCCAGCATCCACCTCATGGGACTCATCAACTCACTATGCGCCATGTTGCAAACCTCGCCTTTCCATCGAGAAAACTATTCGCGCCTCATTCTCGGTGTGATTATTCAATTCTACCAGCGTTGTAGCGACAGATTCCAAGACTTGGTGACGGTTGCCCCGCCGAGAGAGCTGCAACTTGAGCCCAGACTTGCCTTAGCAGCGCAATGGGCTCAACGTTCGGAAATAGGTTCCTGTCTAGCTGAGTTACAGGATTCGCCTGTGGGTCGGCCTTATTCATGCTGGAGCACTGAAACTGAGCAACGAAATTCAGGAGGCAGATACAGAGCGGCAAGATAGACTTGGTCATCAGGAGATAAATATCGAGCTCGACCTTCTTGGGCAGGACGCTATATCCAATGCTGACCTCGTGCCCTCGCTCCGGAGTCTGACTTCCTTGTGTACGTTGCATCGCAGTGTGGTAAGTGTATTCTCTCTCTCGAACCCGATAACACTCTGTTGACCTTAGGCATAGACGTGGTTCACTGCCGCGCTTTCATCCTTGAAGAATAGTGTCGATGGGGCCCCTATGTCGCCGCAAAACTTGGAACCCTTGAGCGCCCTAACTCCTTTTTCTCCCAATGTCCCTATCATGCCCCCAATATCAGGAGAGGATGGTCTGAAGCTGCCTTTGTCAAAGGAGATGGCCTTGTAGGTTCTTTTTTNACCTCAACACCCTTTTCGCTAATCTGAGGTGTGTACAGACGTTATCAAGCCCTTCTTAAAACCTTCGAGCAGCTCGCGGAACTGATCTTGTTTACAATTCGGATCGACGTTCGGTGTAGGGTGATCAGTCACTTGGGCGTCGCGTTTCGAAATGTCAGTATCTCTCCTCATCCCATAGATATGTTGTCTCACATCTTCTGTCAGGGGAACTATTTTCCTGACCGTGAATCAACTGATCCGGACCCCAACATCGCGCTCCTCAACACTGAGTTAACTCAATGCGAAGAACTCATATCCGCTCACCTGCCAACGAAGTCCTCACAGTGAGTCATTCACTGTCCTTTTTCGTTCATTCACGTGAATCGCCTATGTAGTTTTGTATTCTCCGGGCTGGACATACTACTCGAGCAGCAATTGATCGCCAATGCTCACTTCTTGAGTCGGGTGAACAGCCTAGGCGTCAACAAACTCGTTCGAAATATCCAGGCTCTCCAGCAGAACATCAGAGCAATCGCCCCGAAGGGTCAAAATATTGACTTCAAGCGAGCGAAACAATATTACTCCCTCTTCCATTTAGGCCCCCAAGTTCGTATCTCTTGGCATACATGTGTGTCTACGTTTGAGTTGACTTCTTGCTAGGGACTGCTGGACAGCATTCGGAAGGAAGCATCGTTTACATTTGAGGAATACCAAACTATGTTGAACCTTCAATGCGGAGTGGTGAGTTCTGAGGGCGAGGCAGGTATCGCAAGGGCCGTGGATAGGAATTATAACGTTTATATGATCGAGCTCCACGGGATGGAGTTGGGTGCATGATACCCTCAATACCATTAATTGAACACTGTATTTATTGTGCTTTTGTCAACTGGGACTTTTCTGGAATACCGCTACCTTGAGCAAACCAAGCCAAGTCCGTCTCGTCAATTTCGGGAAGAGTATTCGACTTGAATCTTTCGGGGCCCAGGAAGGCTAGGGGTGATTGTGAAACTTCGTATCGAGTACCGTTGCCTTTCTGCACCAGACTGAGYATTGGGGTTCGTGCTAGAAGCTCTCGATATCTACGTCGTAGCCATCGTGGCACAGTAGTCTGGTTCACATCATTGATCACCCCACGACCACGTTGTCGACGTGTGAGAGGCCGAGGAGTCCATGTCGGGCCAACGATATCTTCAATGTTGGCGAACACGGGCAAGTCAGCGAAACCAACCTTGCACTGTCCGGGCTGGTCGGGTCTCGTGTCCGTAATTGAGAGCGGCGGTTTCACCTTTTTCCATTCCGTCATGTAGTAACGCCATCGGAAATTAAGCTCCCGACGTTTGCTGAGGGGACCAAGCAGCCTTGCTTCCTCAGACTTTGGATTCGCCCGTTCAGGCAGCTTCGGTGGATTGACAAGAGCCACAGATGAGAGGGGTTTAGCGCGAGAATGGTGTGATGTTAGAAGAGAAGCGAGCACTGGGGAATATACGGGTGGTCTTGATTTTGGTACACCAGGGATAATTGGCGGAGAAGGCAGAGGTTCGGGGGCAGTTAAGAATGGCTATCGGTTGTGTGTGGTGAGTCGTAGCTCCAAATGTTGAAGAAATGACAGAATTATACCTGCATGAGCTCCCAGCGGAGTTTCCCCTTCCTCCCATAAGCGATATCGAGGACGCGAGCAAAGTCTGAGCTATTGCCATTTATTGCAGACTTGATCCTGCGTATATCCTGTAACGCCTTTGTTAATCCGAGAAGCATAAGGATCGTGGAGTGATGCTACCCTTGATATTCTTCGACATCTTTGAGCCCGAAGTCCGTGGCAGGTTATTATAGAGCGAACATCATCTTGAGCTTTGATGCGGTAGAAAGAGCTGGCCAGTCTGTCARTYRCATTGCAGTATACAGAAGCTGAGTRCCGCGAACCGAAGATAAGAGTAGGGCAGRCGTCGAATTGTTCTGAGRTAGTCTCTGTATAAGCTGACCACGCTCGACGCGCCCATCGGATTCGCTYGRAGGTTGAAGGTAARACCARCAATAAGCGCCGGGTACTTCGTRWGCTAAATTTAGATCCACTGACATTTCTCCGGTTCATATGTTACCACTTCCTCGAGTTCATCACTTCGCGAGCTTCTATGGCCACCGAGGTATCTYTCGCGTGTCTCACTATGCTTGATTCTCCGTCGCGTCTCTGCCTCTTTCCGCCAATTTACCGGCGTAACACCTTCGCGCACCCTTCCCCAGTTTCTATGGGACTATAAAATGCCTCAGTCGTCGCGGGTTGGCCTTCATCACCCCAGACTACCATGAAGTACTTRACTATCGCAGCCCTCGGCTCTACCATTCTCGGTGCTCGCGCACAGCAAGCCGTAAGCATCCTTTCCTCATGAATGAAGTCATAGTCTTCGCCTCACCGTGATACTGTCTAGATCTACGCCCAGTGTACGCTGGCTATTCYATCTATAGGTTCATCTGACTGACTTGATCACATGATATATAGGTGGTGGTATTGGCTTCTGTAAGCTTTCATCTCTTTTGGAATTGATATCAACGCTGACCAAGTTGCTTTGAAGCTGGCGCTACCACTTGTGTCTCCGGCGCTGTTTGTAGCAAGTTGAATGATTGCAAGTTCAAGTCTACAGATAAATCATGGGACGAGTATTGAACGTTGCACATAGACTACTCCCAATGCTTACCTGGAACTGCACCACCTGCACCTTCCTCTACCGCATCCTCCCCTGCMCCTTCGAATACGTCTGCCCCACCCACGTCAGGAATCAAGTCATTCCTCGGAGGCGTAAACATGGCGGGCTATGATTTCTCATCGGTCAGTTCCCCTTCGTATGCTTCCCACATTTGAGGGATATTCAACCCAAACACTCCTAGATGACCGATGGTTCATTTGAGTACAACATCGTGGATCCTCCTCAATCCCAGTTCACCCACTTCGCAAACCAAGGAGTCAATATCTTCCGCATTCGTAAGTCAACTACTCATGTCACGCGTGATCGCGATAATTAATTTCCTCGATCAGCCTTCGGTAATTACCTTCGGAACAATTTCCAACCACCTCTGCTAACAGTAATCCAGCCTGGCAATTGATGACGCCTACAGTAGGCGGCACCATTGACTCTGGTTTCTTCTCCCGCTATGATAACACTGTTCAAACGGCCCTCCGCCAGTCGTCGAACCCCTTCGTTATCTTGGATGTTGTCAGTATTTCCACCTTCTCGAAAGCTATCGCCCCTTCACCACATTATTCATTCGACAGCACAACTATGCCCGATGGAACGGTGCTATCATTTCACAAGGTGGTCCCACTGACGCGCAGTTTGCCAGTCTCTGGTCCCAACTCGCCGCTAAATATAAGGATAACTCCCGCATCATCGTGAGTTCTTGGTCTTTCTAGAACATATGTATACCCCTGTCTGATTCAATGACCTCTAGTTCGGTATCATGAACGAGCCGCATGACATCCCTTCAGTCGATACATGGGCCAAGTCCGTTCAGGCTGCCGTCAATGCCATCCGTGCTGCTGGCGCTACCTCGCAATTCATCCTCATTCCTGGCTCTAGCTGGGCCAGTGCCCAGGCATTGCCCACTGAGGCTGGTCCCGCCCTTCTTAAGGTAACCGATCCCGCTGGTGGAACAGATAAGATCATCTTCGATGGTACGCGTGTACATTTTCAATACAGCTCCTTCCATCTTATGACATTTTTGTCATAGTTCACAAGTACCTCGACTCTGACAACAGTGGCACCCACCCTGATTGCACCACCGTGAGCTAAGCCATATATGCAATCGACGACCGTGTCTGATGTTGNTTTTTCTTTAGTCCAACGTTGAGGTCATGCAGACCTTGGTCAATTTCTTGAAGACGAACGGCAATCGCCAAGCACTTTTGAGTGAGACTGGTGGAGGAAGCACCTCATCCTGCGAAAACCTGTAGGTCATTGACTTCTTGCAACATTCTCAAGCCTTATTCTCCGTCCGTTTAGCCTCAACCAAGAGCTTGCTTTCGTCAAGGCTAACTTCCCAACTTTTGCTGGATTCACTGTTTGGAGTGCTGGAGGGTTTGACACCTCATATATCCTGACCGTTACCCCCAACGCCGATGGCTCTGATCAACCTATCTGGACTGCTGCTGGTAAGTTGCTGTCCCCTTTCAACGCCACGCTACTTAGACCTCCTTCCAGTCAAACCAAATTTGCCTTAAAGTACATATACTTCCGTAATATGGGTTTGATAGAATCTACAGTCCTTTGTAATGGACTCCCGAGTCCCTGTATAATCCGTAGTAATGCGAATCGCTTCAGCGAAATTTCGGAGTGACGTCATCTTTCCTCGGTCTCATAATCTGACTCAGCGATCACAATCAGGTTGCGATATAAATTTTGGCTGCCTTCATTACCGAAAACATCATAACCCCCCTTCGCCGATCCATAAAATGGTAAGACTACACACGCACCTCGAAGATATGTCTGAGACAAGACCTAGTAGCCTCCTAAAGGAAAAGATCAAAATCCGAGTGGCCTCGGTCGGGCGATCATCAATAGAAAGATCAAGGATGCGCGACGAATGCAAGAATCTGGTCTGGTACGTCTTTCGCTCACAGATCGAGCGCAACTTATCAATGATTCCTATAGTTTACGACAGACGTGGATCAAACTTCTCGTCTGAAATCGGTGACTCAGGAGCGGGATCTAGATGAATTCTTTAGTACTGCACAACTTGCTGGTGTGGATTTCACTGCAGGTAAGTCGCAAATCGCTTTGTTATGGGGTTTCAACTGATCAGCTATAGAGCGCAACAATGTCAAAATAATACAGTCATCAAGTGGCTCTCGTCGAAATCCATATCTACTTGGGGAACAGGAAGAACGATCAATGTTGCAGAGACACAGAGAAAACAAAGGAAAGCTTAGGGTTCCTCGGCGGCCACCCTGGACCAAAAATATGACGACTGCTGAGCTGGATCGACAAGAGAAGGATGCTTTCCTAGATTGGAGACGAGGCCTTGCAGTGTGAGTCGTATGCTGAGGATTTTTTCTATCCGTTCTCACCCATATCCCATAGACTACAAGAACAAGAATCCTTCCTTCTCACCCCGTTCGAACGTAATCTCGAAGTCTGGAGGCAGCTCTGGCGAGTTGTGGAGCGTTCTCATCTTGTCGTGCAAATCGTGGATGCACGTAACCCACTCCGTTTCCGTTGTGAAGACCTTGAATCGTACGTTCTCGATGTTGAAGGGCCCGAAGGCGAAAGTGGAACTGGAAAGGGCAAACGGCGGAATTTGTTGCTCATCAATAAAGCAGACCTCTTGACTACAAAGCAAAGGTGCGTGATTTTGCCTTGCAGTCTGAAATCGTAATAATGATCTGTTCAGACGTCTTTGGGCAGATTACTTCGATTCGCAAGGAATTAAGTTTGCCTTCTTCTCAGCCATGAATGCAGCCGCCTTGCAGCARGCTAGGAGAGAYGCGTTAGCTGCTTCAGCGTCGAAGGCTGAGGCGGAAGATACCTCCAACACAGAAGGTCAAGAAACCGAACCGACTGATGGGGACGTTGCTGAGGACCTTCCAGAGTCCGATGATGAGRAGCCTTTACCGTCCGAAACTGACTCCGAATCAGATTCGGATGATGAAAATTACTTTTCAGCAGAAGAATCGGACGATGGTCAGGATCCTCGRGCGCGAGTGCTATCTGTTCTTGAGCTTGAAGAATTATTCTTGAATTCCAGTCCTGATCTTGCAGGTGCGTCAATTGTTGCTCTAACTGTYGCACAGCTGATGCTAGGTGTTCCCAGAGTTCGCCGATTCGGATGGCAAAGTACCTCCAAAATTGCAGGTTGGATTGGTTGGCTACCCAAATGTTGGGAAGTCCAGTACGATCAATTCCCTGTTGGGCGAAAAGAAGGTCAGCGTATCGTCAACACCCGGGAAGACGAAGCACTTCCAAACGATTCATCTTTCTGACARCATCGTCTTATGTGATTGTCCCGGCTTGGTATTCCCGCAATTTGCGACGACAAAGGCAGATCTTGTCTGTGACGGTGTGCTCCCAATTGATCAATTGCGAGAACACACAGGGCCCGTGGCGTTGGTCGTAGACCGTATTCCCAAATCAGTTTTGGARGCCGTCTACGGYTTGACGATCAAGTCCAAAAGCGTCGAAGAAGGCGGTGATGGTAAGATCACCGCCGAGAGCTTGCTTGTTGCCTATGCAGGTCAGTTACATCATACGGTCGTTTTCATTCAGCTTACCATTTTGCAGTTGCGAGAGGGTTCATGCGTTCGGGGCAAGGTAATCCGGACGAAGCTCGCGCGGCTCGTTATGTGCTCAAGGACTACGTGAACGCCAAATTGCTCTATGCCCACCCTCCCCCAGGCATCTCGGCGATATCTTTCAATGAAAGGCAACATGAAATCGCCGTYCTAAGGGCCGCACAGAAGAAACGTGCCCCCGCTACGAGGGTTGGCCAGAATGCAGACACCTTCATCCCGTTCACTCCAAGTAATTCCAAACATGCAGGCTCGGGAYATCAGACTCTAGCGCTGGACAATGCGTTCTTTGATAAYCAAACAACCCTCGGTGCCAGGCCTCTGGTCCAAGGCTCGGTCCGCAATGGTGGTCAATTCAGTCGCGCCAAATTCTTCCCTCATCAGAATTCAGTAATGGACGATGGTACCCCGGTCGATGCCCGTCAAGCTAGGATAATGGCTGTCACCGGTGTAGCAAATGAGCTAGGTAGGGGGAAGAAGCAGCACAAGAAAATGAAGCGCGTAAAGCAACGAAGCGGGAAGGGTTATGATTGATCGTGCGCTGTGGTGCCTAGTTCGCGTTATTTGTATCTATTTACGTGTCCAATTTTGGAGGTCAGCGATGAGCGCTTCTGAGAAACTTGTTTCCTTACTTCCTCCCAACGCGTTKCTAATCTGACCCTCACTCACYGCCGCCATGCTCGACGACGAATCCCTGTCCAAGCGTCGTATTTGCGCGAAGCTCGTCACAGTAAACAACGGCCGCAAAGAAGGTATGGCATTCCAATCCCGAGCTTGGCTAACGCTGAGCTGTCCTAGCCATCGTCCTCAGTATCAACAGGCCAGTCACCATCGGTCGCAACCCCAAGATGTGGTACGGACTGATATGCTACTAGTATCGTCGAATGCTGACCGAGTGTCAAAAGCACCTACGTGATTCAAGACGTATACGTGTCGAACCTCCACTGCAAACTATATGCGTGCGTCTCTTGTTCGTGAATCTTTATAACGCATTTACCTCTCGGTCTCAGCGTGAGCTCCGGTACCGGAGAGGTCATAGTATCATGTCAGGTAAAAACGTCCTCAGCTCTTAGCATGCCTACCGACGCATGCTCATTCCTTCTAGGACCTGTCGACAAACGGGTTGATCCTCAACGGACACATGATACGCCGGACGTCCGTGATCCTCATGCATGGAGACACATTGGAGATACCATCTTCCTTGAGTATGTATTCAAGTCTGTCTTGGAAACGGCATATTGATCAGGGTGACAGCGTTTAAATGCATTCATGTTTCGGACGAACCCAAAGAAAAAGTCCATATCTTCGACCCAACTCCCCCGTTTCGTCCCATGCAGAAAGTTGGTTGGTTCTAACTGTGACGATGCTTGTACTGACAGTACTCTTGTAGTGTGTCGGGGAATACGTCATAACGTCTCATTGCTTGGGCAGTGGTAGCTTTGCGACGGTCCACCTGGCAGTAGATAAACAAAAACATCGACAGGTGGCCTGCAAAACTATCAAGGCTAAGAAGGGTCATGAACTAAGTCAAGTCTGGAAGGAAGTTCGCATACTTCTCGCACTGGATCACGTATGCTTTAGTCCGGTTCGCCCCGTGTCTTGCTCATTCATTACTGTAGGCCAACATCAATCGGGCATACGATGTTGAACACAACGGGAAATTTCTGTGCGTCCAGATTCTTTCATCTATCACGTGCGCTTGCTTGATTTCTCTCCACAGGCATATATTTCTACAGCTTTGTACCGGAGGCGATCTCTTCACATACATCACAAGTCACCATGAAACGGAGAATCGCCTTTGCGAAGGGGAAGCCAAGTATATCATGTATCAACTGCTCAAGGGACTGACTTATCTTCACGATAAGTTGATTTCTCACCGAGGTAACGTGAACGCTAATTCTGATAGCTACAAAACAGTTTCTAATCCATGCTTGCTCAGACATCAAAGTTTGTTTCTCCGAACCTCTTCATTGGCTGTCATTGACCTGGACCACAACATAGCCCGAAAATATCTTGCTCTTCACTCCCGGTCCCTATCCTCGTATCCAAATAGCTGACTTCGGGTTAGCGCGCCCGAAGTCTTACCAAGAAACGCTGAACGTTTGCGGTACAGTCTCCTACTTGCCGCCCGAGGGGATTCTTGCCCTTGACAATAAGCACTTGGGATACGTTGGGTGACCCGCTTCTCACTACCGTTCTCAATGATCCTAACTGACGTCTCCGTCAGGATGCCCTCCGACTGCTGGAGCGCCGGCGTCATACTTTTTATAATGATCTCGTACGCATGGAAATCTTACCTTGCCTATTTTGACCGCTTACATGATGCACCCAGAGGATTCCACCCTTTCGATTTCGACCCACCTTCGCGCGCCACCTCTGACTGGCAAGAAGTTGTACCAGACTCCCAGGAGTTTTCTGTGCCACAAGAACCCTGTACACAACATTCGCAAGCCGCTTATTTCAGGAATGAAGACCGTGTTAAACACAGGATCTTGCACGGCCAAATTGAATTCCGAGAGGCAATATGGACGCCCTTACCTAATGGTTGGTTCCAACTTTCGAATTCAGAGATTTCGACCGCTAATACAACTTCGGAGTAGCGAGGGCCCTTGCTGAACGATTGCTCATTCGTGACCACCTCCGCCGTGCTACCGTCTACTCCGCTATGCAAAGTAAATGGATTCTCTCAGATCAGGATGCTCTCGATGCTGCTTATCACGACCGTGTTCTGGGTTGATCCTGTTGCTCGTGCTTTCTATCGTCCGGTGCTACTGTTTTCGTGGATTACTGCTCTTCTCTGATACTGATCTTCCATTGACGACTTCCATTGACGACAACTTGGTCTCTACACGGCTTACTATGTCGGATGCATGCTCAACACTATGACTGTTAAATATCAATCCTATGTTGCTCATTCTGGTTCAGGCTTTGAGGAAGTTCGCATGGACTTCGGGACTCTATTAGTATCAAAAATCCGCAGAGAACTGTAGTGACATACAATGGATGTGATCCGCAGCGAAGGTAGAGATCTGGGTCAGAACCAAGTTGGTGTACCGTTCGGAATTGCTAGAGTAAAATCCAAAGCTTACGAAGAAGTAACTGTGATCGTAATCCTCCTGGCTACGCACTCGGACCTTCAGTTCGTCGTGACCTGCACTCCTAGCAGCCTGGAGGAAGTTCTCTGGAAGAAGTTGGCCTTGCTTGTAGAAATTATCGCCGGTGCCCTAGAACGACTCAATAATACAATCCATCTTAGCAGGAGAACGGCCGTACATAGTCGACGAGAATGTGAACTGAGTCTGAAGTACTCTTTGCTATGAGCTCAGTCGCGTCGTATTCTTTCCCCTCCTCAAGTCCATTCTGGAGGTAACCTGTGAATGCCTTGTCGCCCCAGGGACACTTGGTAGGGTTTGAGATCGGGGCAAACGCAGATGCAGACCGGTACTGCTTGGTCTTCGACAAGAGGCGTAAGTAGATCGTGAGAGCACCGTGGCCTCCCATGGAGTGTCCAAAGATGGACTGGCGAGTAGTGTCCTAGGGCAAGTGGTTTAACGTCGGGCAAAGCGAGCTTAGCTCGAATACCATACGATTGGGAGGCCCGCTGCCTCTATGACTTGAGGTAACTCCAACGTTACATGAGTGAACATGTTATAGTGAGCGGAAAACTTGGGATTAGTTGCATTCACGTAGAATCCAGCACCTAAGCCAGTCGTCACAATCGGACCAATGGAGAAGCAATAATATGGGTTTACCAGTCCCAAAGTCCCAACTATCATCCTCGCCCTCGATTCCAGCGCCTCTCGGGGATGTGTCTGGAAACAATAGCGCGATACCTTCCTCGGAAGCATGGGCTAAGAAACCGCCTTTTTGGGTGCTTGACGTTTAAATGAATCCGTGAGGTGATTTACGATCAAGGGTGCTTTGACAGGGGCACCTTACCCGTTATCTTCAGTGCACGTCAAGCCCGCGAGGTACGTGAGCAAGGGGACCTTTCCCTTGGCGGAGCTCGGCGGGAGGTACAAGTTGAAGTTGGCATAGAGCCCTCCAAGTGCAGCAGACTGTTTCGCGTCAGTAGTAGAATGGCTTCACGTCATTTGTGTGCTAATCAAGCAGTTTAGGGAATTCGTACTTTGAATTTGTATTTTATGAGCTCCCCCGCAAACGCTTTATTCGAAGAGACCTTCTCCAATGCGGTATCCATGTTCAACTGATGATATCGATGAGATGGAGCAGTGTGAGTAACTTACGCCGTGGTCCTGGGGACCGTACCTCCTGATCATGGTAATCACGTGGCATGCTTCATTTAGGGACGCGGCGTGAACGAACGCTTTCACCATCACGTCATGGTCGATGTTGTCGACGATGAACAGTCCTACGCCTTCATCGTCATTAGCATCGTGCTACTGACTCTCTCCTACATATTCAGAGCAAATCTGCGTGCGCAAGCCGAGGTATGGTTGTTCCGAGTCTTTGCTGTGGCTCGGGCTGCTAACCTTTATATCATCGACTCCGCACTAGTTAGATGCCATTCCTGTCGTTGGCTTCTCACAGCCGTTTCTCCTTTACATTACTGCGACGAGATTCCTCTTTCAAGCAAACGATATACTCAGGGAAGGATATCAGACCGTGCGTTTCAGTGACCGATGTGCTCTATGAAGAAGACTGAGTAGACGCGTCTCTTCCAGCATCCTGAAGGCATATTTCGCGTAGCGACGTGGACTGGGTGGAGGATCTTTGTATGCGGGACGCGATTGATTGAAGAGATGCGCATGCAGTCTAGTGACTTACTGAGCTCTGAGCGAGCCGCTATGGAGGTATGTGCACACTCAAACCTAGTTCATTCCTTACTTATATACGATCTCAACGCAATGTTTGCAGACAACTATGACACCGTATACACTGGGTCTTGGCGCCGAAGACTGCCTAGCATACCACAAAGAACTCCTCCTTCGACTCACTCGATTGTCCCATGACATTGTATTCGCGGAGCTGAATCAAGGAGCCATAGATGCCTTCGACCAACTTCCTACGAACTCTCTGAACACGAATCCGCTCACATGGACTGACCAACCACTCATGAGTACTTCGGTGCATCTGGTCAGCTACATCTGGTCTCGTATGACGGTCGGCCTGCCACTTCGTATGTTCGATCGCATTCCTCCTGGGGAACTTACAAAGAATGTGTAGAGCGTCGTTTGGACTACGTTTCACATTGCCAGGATTCAGTCAGAACACTCCTCCGTATCATGCCAGCGTTCAGTATCTTGCCTAGGGGTGTAGCAAGGTCATTCATTCGGCCGTTTGCTTCTTCCAAGTACCACTAACGTTGATCCCTTCTGCAGACCTTTCTATCTCAACATCATTCGCTGGCATCTTTCTCGTGCTTTGAATGCTATCACCAGCGGTCTCAGACAAACCCCGCTTGACGTACCGGTAACTCCCCTCCATCCACGGATCCTACCTTTCTCATGCGATCATCAGGCTGATTACCTTGCTTGTCTCCTGAGCGATGGTTGGGACAGCACTCATACACCCGAATTCAACTTCCTCCTTTATATCCCCATATTTTCTATGGTCCCTCTATCGTTGGTAAATGTTCTTTATTATTCTGTGTCTAATCCTTGACTGACGTTTACAAGATGTGTTATGAAATTATGAAACGCATGATTGAGGACCCGGCTTGCCTTAAACTGCTGAGGAAGGAGGTGAATCGAGCTGTCAAGGACCACGAGTGGTCGCAAGCTGCGCTGGACTCCATGATCACCGTTGACAGTTTTGTCAAAGAAAGCCTGCGGCTTGGGTCTTATCACTCTTGTGAGCATCAACCAACATGTTTATATTTTTTGAATGGTCAGATTACACCACATCTAGGCACCATGTCACGGAAGGCGATGAAGCCATTCACCTTCTCGAACGGTGTGACCATACCTTCTGGCTTTACGCTTTCAGTTCTTTCTTCAGAAATACATCACGATCCACGGCGCTACACATACCCGAACGCATTCGACCCGCTGCGGTCCGTTTCCGATCCAAATAACCCCCAAATACGTCACCAGTTGGTCCATACTAGCTCTGACTTCTTGGCTTGGGGTCATGGTCCAGATGCATGTCCTGGTCGATTCCTAGCTTCTTCAATCTTGAAGCTCGTGGTCGCGCGCCTCGTGTATGACTACGATTTGCGTCTAGATGAAGTCGCCTCGCCACGGAGGGCGTCATGGTTCGAAACAACTCGGTTGCCTGACTTTAGCACTCGCTTTTCCATTCGAAAGCGCGTGAATTAGCTTCCTTCCTCCATATACCCTCTACGCCCAACCAGTCTATCTTCTCAATACTCAAATTATGGTATATATAATGTGAACGTAACGAACGTAATCCGAATGTCTAGATGATACAATATTGACCGCGAAATCAAGATAGCAGTGTGCAAGCTAATTTTATGGAAATGCTGGCGTGATGGTAGGATCAAAGATGGGTAGAGGGTGTGCCTAGGCAAGTAATGTCAGTAGCGCACAATGCTCGTTTCAGACAACTTACTTCGGTGTTGAAGACGTTTTCTAGGGACGTCAAGATTAGGGATTGAGATGTCAAGGAAAGTCGCGGAGGCTCACCTTTCAGAGATATCACGTTGGAATCGGTGAAGGTCAGATAAAGGTATTTCAATGTTTCGCTCTACATCATGGCATGTTAGGCAGCAGATCAACCTGGGGAAAGGCGACACTCACCAGGAAAAACGTTTCTTGCTTATCGTCTCGTCGAGACGGAACCGTGTCAACATCAAGAATGGTAGCGTAGCCACCATCATCCAAACGACAGTGTTTATCAATGGCTTCGAAGATCCTCCAAGCATATTCACGATAACGGGTATCGCCAGTCAGTCGCCAGGCTATAAATATGGACTCGACGGTTTCGGGCCTGGAAAGAGGTGAGATGGATGGAAGGTTATGGTTGTAGGTCAGACAAACCGGAGCATATACCGAGCATCGTAGGACGCCGGGCCACCTCGTCTAGGCGGGAAATATAAGTAGGGAGTGGATACAATGTTCGAGAAGCTGACCGTGAATTCTTGATGTACCAATCTCGCGGAGAGTCGGGTTGTTTTTCTGTATAGAACATAGCAATCTCAGGAGAGAGGCCACTGAGGATTACTTTAGAACGATGAGAGTGGACAAAGTTTGCTCACTTACGTTTCAGACTCGAAGTATGTAGCCACACACGTCTCCAGAAGTTCAATTCCAGTATGCCAGTCACGTTGACCTTGAACTGAAAGCTCTTCCATACGAGGCGGTACTGATACACCTCCCTCCAAAGCCCCCGACGTTGTAGCCCCCAGCAACAGCGAGCCGGCGAGGAAGCAGACAAGGTGGTCTTGCTTGGGTGACAGAGTGTAGCTACCGCGGATGTCAGCGGATGAATAGAAAGACATTGGAACGCACTGACTCGTTACCACTAGAGGGCAAAAGTTCTGCTATGTATGTCATATGCTTTTCTGGCGTCTTCTGGACAAGCTTATCATGTAGGCCTTGCATGGTTTCGTCGTACATCTACCGCGAACCAGTGAGATAGGAGTAGATAGCGCAAAATGGCCTGCGAGCCCAACCTTTTTATAGACCGGTTCTGTGAAGTTCTGCTTGGGAGTGAGAAGATGGACTCTGAGCACCACTAGAACAGGGACTTACTGTTTGTATGTACTGCTTCCTGTCAGGCAAACGAGCATTGGCATAGACACAGACCAGCAAAGCAAAGACTCACAGTAGGTATTCGTAGTAAGAATCACCGCGAGAGCCGAGACGGATGTCTGCCTGCATAAAAGCGCCAGTGTTGGCACTGGCCAAATGGTTCGTTAGAAGAACCGATACCTGGGGGCACCATAAACTCACTCCATATAAATTGGAACAAGATGGTGAGGAAGTGCAGCCTTGTCGATGATTTCCATCACCTTCTCGACTTTATACCAGTACTCCGTCTTCCCTGTCAATTCTGCCAGATAGCGGAACTCAAGCTGTAGTGTCGAGGCTTCCGCTGTGCTAACTTGGGAAGAAATCCATTGATCGTGAACACCTACACGGCGTGCGAGGTCCGCCATAGGAAGAGGTAGTCCAGAGGGTGTGTCGAAGGAGCTCAAGAGACGAGAACCAAGGTCATCCGCACGGTCAAGAAAGAGGTCGTCGTTGGTTAGATGGTAAGTTGCAAGAAGGCCGCCGAGGACTCGAATGGTGGTCTGGAAGCAAAGTTATTCTAGTAGCGAACCAAGGGTGCTACGCATTGCGATGACATACCTCGAAAGTATTATAGTTTCCCTGTCGTTCAAATGATAGTGATGTCTTTATCCATTCCCGGGCTCGTGCGTATTCAGCCTTCAGACCCATGATGTACATCGTGTCAATGGCGTCGGCGACGGTGTATCCAATTCCACCATTAACAGTGAGATTTGAGCCCCGGTGGCTTATTGGATGGTATTCGTCGTTCCCCATCGCATCCCTCTCTACCAGCCAAGTCAGAGTGTACTCTGCGTCAACAGGCAAATAGCACTCACCATAACTGCTCCATGCGTGCTGGCCCGGTAAGTCACTTGAGAAAGACCCATATAGACAGTCAAAAAGAGAATTACACACCTTGAACGCCTCTACTATTGCTGCTTGTTTCTCTAAATCTGCACCAAGATACGAAGGAAATATGTCTTCATCATGACCGAGACGAGACTTGAGTGGTGTGTCGGAGAGCCACGGTGAGAGGTACTTGAATCGACGTAAGGATTTGCTGATCCGCGCAAACATTTTCGAATTGTACTCACCGAGTAAGAGAGTAGACACACTCCTCCCACAAAGGCCATAAACGAGAACTTGGGATGGCGACGAATACGTCGTACGTATCTCGACTGCGGTGAACACTCCATGTTCACTCAGGAAATAGACGAGTTAGAAGCTGTTATTTGAGGGCAGGCGTGAAAGAGAGTAAGTGCAACAAGAGAACGAGGGTCAGTGTCAGTGTCAGTATGGAGATGTCAGTGCCAGCAAGCCTGGAAGTCTGAGTGATCGGCACCTAAGGCACCTCTTTTAATTTTAAATATGGGCCCTCAGGTTAATTGATGACCATTTATAGACCCCTCTGAAGGCCTGAAATGCTTTTGAGCCTCAGGCGTTTGACAGCTTCGAATGCTTCTTTTTTCTTGAATAGGTCACTATAATGCCTGATCAGGTCGTCTCCCCCTTCAGGCTTATTTCATCGGTGAGCCTCAACCCTTCATATATCCCAATCAAGCAACATCAATTCTCTGGTTGGTCGACCGAATGTTCGTAGAATGCCTCGTGCCCTTGAACCTTCCGGCCCACTTCTATCATTGAGCCTCAAGGTCTCATCAGGCTATGCGTACCT